>BDJD01013516.1:0-10032 GCA_002564525.1 Rosa multiflora | reverse complement strand
ACACATACACCAACTAAGAAAATTGTATACCTGTATGCTCCCGGAGGTGGAGGTGGAGTTGGTCTAAACACTGTAGCACATGAATCCTGAGAAGAAATTACTTCCTCTCCTTCCGCAGGATAAGTGGAAGATGGAACTGCCAGAAGTTCTTTTCAATATTTAAATATATGGATACTTGTACATTACTAGAAATCACAATTTTAGTGAGAGTATACCAGTTACAGAGCTGTATTCATCCCCGATTGGTGCCATGTTTCTGCTAGAAGAATTTAGTTGTCTATTTTGCATTCTTTCCTCTTCATCCTGAAGTTCTTGCTGTCGCATTCTAATTTTTGCTTCAATGACTCGTTGTTCTTCCTGAATAATTTCAGAAATGTAAACAATGTATAAGCATGTCATGTCTTGCAATCCCACATTTCCAATAAAAGTATCACATCAATCTTAATATGATTTATGATAAAAAGATTCTTACAATTTGTTCCTGGCCCTTCTCCTCCTTAGATTTTACACCCCGAAACTCCACAGCATAATTGGTGGTTTTGCAGAAAGGGCACCTCATTGTGTTAAGTGATACAAACACAGATAAACATCAATTGAATACAAACTTTAAAATTGTAAGGCATAACATCAATAACAAAGGATACTGCGTAGGACGAGTTGAATTGGGCACTTTCATCTGCAAAAAACACTCTGGGCACAATGAAGACCAATCAGAACACATGGAAATATTATAGGAAAAACATCATCTGTAAAAGTTTGCAGAAGAATCACCTGTACAAATGCCTTTCATGCAACATCTTGATCTGTTGAGACTTGGATAAAACTGAAACAAAAGAAAAGAAAAAAGAAAAACATATAATAACATAGTTAGAAGTATTACATAGAACTATAGAAGGTAATGTGCAATCTTCCCCCTATTTTTCCCTCCCACTCCATTCATTTTGAGAGGAAAAAAGCAAAAGCAGAAGATAAATATTATCAATAAAACGTAAAAGGGAGTCATAACAAAAGTCCAACCAAAAAGCAAATTGGGCATTCTTCAAGATCCCGAATGCAGTCTTCAAGTCCAGGATAGCATGGAGCAAGCTTAGATTCAAGTATGAGCTTCCTGAGTTTCTTATGATCCACATCTTTATGGTGGTATAGACCCTGAGGCCTTGTATACTTCTCATCAATCACCTGTCTCCTTTTTCCGAGTTTATTACCCATCCAATATGGTTCTCTTCTTCTCTTCACTTTCTTAAACAAATCAACCACAATAACAAGAACACGAGACCACTTTCTCACAGTTACCAACTTCTATAAACAACAAAAGCATTGTTACACACCCAAATTTATTCAGGAATCCTCATAAACTATTCTTTTTAACATGACTACTAACACTCACAACATGTTTCGAATTGAATAGCCACCATTTCCAACTAAACAGAAAAAACCTCGCAATCCTGCAATTGATCAAAACAAAAGCAGCAACATTCAATTTAAATCCTTAATCAACATATCTGAAAAATTCTACTTCTATGTCCAACAATGATTCACCATATTAGACCTCATATAATTCAATCATTTTACCTCAATTGGGTGATAATCCTTTCCCAATAACATTCAAATAAGCACACACAACCAAAAATCAAGCATTGACCTTTAAGCCAACAAAAGAAGCCACGAATACAATCAACCAAAATCTTGCAAAAACACACAAACAATTTTTTTTATCACACACTTGAATCAAACCCGTACACTAAACCTAAAACCGCAACAAACAGAGAGTGCACCACAGCCCTTATCATCTTCACTACAACACACTGAGCTTGATTCGATTTAGCATCAATCCGCTTTGAAAACAACAATAATGATAAAAACACCAAAGCAAAACCCAAAAAATCTCAACACAAAGGTTCAAAATTTCATTCCAAGCAAACCAAAACCAGCGAAAAAATGAACAAAACAAAACACAATTCCACTCAAAAACAGCTCCTCCTTCATTACACAGCCTAAAGAACCCTAATTTAAGCCACTTCAACACCTCCCGAGCCTCAATTGGCACCAATCAAACACAATTCACCACCACTACAAAACCACAAACAAACACAAGCACAGCAAATCGACCCTAAACCCCAAATTCACCACAGAATTCAGCTACCACATAAAGATTTCAACTTTACAAACCCCACAAAAATTACACAGAAACCCAACAACAACAACAAGACAATTAACAGAGCAACAACAACAAAAAACGTACTCTTTTGGTTGAGGTTGAGCTCAGAGATTGCAGAGAGCCCAGAAGAGCAAAAGCAACCTCGAATTGCTGTAAAAGCAGATGAAGGAGTTTGGAGAGAACGAATCTCTATCTACCTCTATGGAAGTGATTTGTCGTCAACAAGAGGAACACGATGAGAAACTTTCTTTCTTAGAAGACTGAAATTTTTCCTCTTTTTGGGTTTTTCTTTCTTTTCTTTTCTATAATAATGGGGGTTTCTAATTTCTTTTTTTTTTTCTTTTCTTTTTTTCTTGTTTCAATTTTTTTACTGTTAATTTATTTTATAGGCTATAGTGGTTGTTTCTTTCGGTCTGTGACGGAAATTCTTAGACGAAATGGAGTGCAGAAGCAAAGCAAGGAAGGCATTGTTTTGTGTCTCTCTTTTTTTTGTCTGTTTGATGAAATGAAAGAGAGAGAGAGAGAGAGAGAGAGTGACGCTCGACGGTGGAGTGATCGACGAGGAAAGAATCTGTGAAAAATTAAAGGCTGGAAGGAGTCCACAATTGCTTCAGCCTTCAGTTTCCCCTCCCCACTCGCCTTGTCTTTCACTCTGCCATTCTATGGCCTGTGCTTGTTTTCTTTTATAGGGAAGCAAAAGATAAAAGGTGTGTTTCCTTTTAGAGAAAATTTCACAAACAGTACACTAAGTAAATGTCACTAATAAAACTTATACATAATTTTCCAACCAATCATTTTGGTACACAGATTGTCGAGCCCGACCCACTTTGTAGACACAATGTCACTAACGCCGTGAAGACCTCTGCCACCTGACATAATTTAAGGGGTAAATTGGTCTCTCTCTCTCTCTATGTCTTGCTTTGGCCACCCATCTATTTCTCTCTTACTCTGGCCACCCCTCTCTCTCTCACACACCCATATCTAACCGTGTCCTCCTTCTCCTCCACCTACCATAACTACGTCTCCACCATCTGCTCTGCCACCGGCGTCATCGCGGTCTCCGTTGAGTACGGCCTCTTCCCGACTCGGCCCATACCCGCTTGCTACGAGGACTCCAGGGCCTCTCTCCAATGGGTCGCCACCCACGTGAACGGAACCAGGCTGGATCAATGGCTAAACGAGTACGCCGACTTGAACCGCATCTTCGTCTGCGGCGACAGCACGGAAAGGACCGATGATAAGATGTGGCTTTACATAAACAAGGAGAATGAAGGGGTGCAGGATAGGAGGTTAAAGCTGGCAGCGGAGGATCTAAGGACTATGCTTTAGTGCTCAACTAGATAAAAGTGAGGCCTGCGTACCAGTTCATCTTCGGCAGTGGAGCTAGGGAACTGGGTTTGGATTATCAAGCTTGTTCTGGGAACTGAGAGTGGGTTGATCAAAGTCTATTTCTAAATTTGAAGGTATAATCTCGAACTTGAGTCATATTTTGTTCTTGTGTTAGTGATCGAAAACTGGGGAATTGAGTTTGGTCGGTATGGTGAAGTTAAAGACTTGTTATCGAGATTTTTTATGGAAATGTTCATGTTTGTTTGGCTTGGGAGATTGATTAAATTGTTGAAATGGATGACCAGTGATGTTTGGGTTAATTGCATTGAGCTGTTAGGGTGGAGTTGTGTCTATGGTGAATTAAGAAATGAAAGTGCAGAAATCATAAATTGGTTGTGGTGTTGACTGTGTGAGAGTAAATTGGAACTGTACTGCGAGGTGGTTAAAATTAGAATTAGGGTTGTGGTGGAATTAGAAGTGGGATTGAGTTTGATGGGTGTGGATTTGGATGGTGGAGGAGATGCAGTGATCGCCGGAGTCATAGAGTTTTCTGGGTTTCGGTGTGTGGAAAGAGAGAGAGAGAGAGAGAGAGAGAACCTTTTTTTTTTATGACCAAAAAGAAGAGTTATAGTGAGAGAGTATTAAATTACCCCTTGACAAATGAAAAATGACATAAAGTTAACGACGTCATTAACGTCATGTATGGATAGCGGGTCGAGATTTAGATTTCGTGTACCAAAATGATCGGTTTAGAAAATTATGTATAAGTTTTATTAATGGTCTTTACTTGGTGTACTGTTTGTGAAATTTTGCCTTCCTTTTATTTCCGCGTAATTAATTCCGTCGCGTCCGTTCAAATTCACTTTTGCGTCCATGCATTCTGCATCGTGGGATAATTATTGGACTTCTACATTTTCAGATTTTCTATTTATTGAGGATCTCTGAAAAAAAAAACTGACTGAATCTGAGATCATTAACGTCTCCAGCTGCATTGAACAGAGTGATGATTTCGAATAAAGTCGACTTTCATGTGACAAACTTTTTGTGATTTTGACGATATTGGGTGACTAAATGGTCTGTCTATTTTGATTGAACTTTTTCATACACTATCTTTGAAGAACGGATTAATATATGAATTACATGATAGAACATATGAAGGAGTGTTTGAACGCATGCGTCTAAATTTATGAATTCGGATCGAAGTATCATAACTAAGAATTAGTCTTGAAACACAATGTATCAAGTTTCTCACTGACCAATTGCCTTACAATAGATATACTTACTACCGTAATGCAATACAATCTAGCTCCAACGGTTGTACTATTGATCTACAACCTCTTTTTTGTCCTAATACAACTTACATAGAAAAATTTGAGCCAAATAAGGATTATCATGTATACACCAATGTCAAAGAAAGTGTTGTTTACATTGAATGAGTAAACGATGTTTGTTTACACTGAATTTTTGCAGAGATTATCTTTAATAATTGATATAACTTTTAACCAATTAAATCATGAATTTAAATTATCGGTTGGATGTAAATAAAAGAGAGTTTAGACACACTTGTTGGTATGGATGCAAGAATTTTCCATGTCAATGACGTTTCTTCTTCAAAACCATTATCTATATATAGCGAAACCACCGGTGCAGAGTGGCAATGCTTCCCAACCCACAATCAATGTATATATAAAATCGGGGCCTAATAAGATTAACCCTAACGTACCAAAATTAAAGCATGTGCCGTCATGCCATATCTTTATGTCGACCTCGTTTTGACCTCAAAATCACAGAGTTGGCACTTTGTCGAATGTGGAGTCTCTGCAGTTGGATTGACTGTTTTTCTAGCCCAATGGCGTACAAGAAGGTGTGTAGTTCCTATATCGTTCTTTTGGACTTAGAAAGTTAAGTTCATGCCCACTGGTCCGATGTCCGATGTCATGTTACAAGTAGGGTATTTAGTGACTCCTACAATTGTATTGTCCATTTTGCTTTCAACAACAAAAAAAATCACAACCTATGACCACTGTTCCACTAATGTAGAATCGCAACGTTTCCCAACGGATTAGTTGTGACCTCTCAACTTCTAATGGATATAAGAATGTTAATCCCACCTATTAGCCCTTTTTTTTTTGGATGATTGAAAAACAAAACAGAAACTAGAAAACAAACCCACGCGTCACACCCCCTCCCGGCTGATCCAACTGGAACGTTGGGGATACATAAAGAGGGCAAACAAAAAAACTAGACAGACGGATTATGAGAAGAATGCGCTGCCGATGCTAGATGATCCGCAACAAAATTAGCCTCTCGATACACATGTCTGAAGATAATTGAACGAAACTGTAGTGTAATAATCTCCTTAATATCATGAAACTGTAGGGCAATCTGGTGGCTTGCTTTTGCTTTGGAATGGTTCGGTATATAATATCAATGTGTTGGTTCCTCACCCACGTTTTCTTCATTGTCATGTTATGCATAGTCCATCTAGTACCAAATGTGATATCACGTTTGTTTATATGTATCGCCAGAAGCATAAAAAACTAGGTTTGTAGAATGAATTGTCTTTGTTGCATACTACTGACAATGATCCGTGGATTCTTCTTGGAGATTTCAATTGTATATTAAACTGCTTGAATGAAATTTCTGGTGGAGTTAGAAGAACAAATAAATACATGATTCAATTTGGAGAGTTTCTTAACAAAACTAGGTTAGTTTCTCTTCCTTATACGGGCAATGCTTTCACTTGGACTAATAAACAACAAGATGATGACTGTATTTGTGAGAGGTTAGATCGAGCCCTAGCAAACGGTTCAGCCTAGCTTGTCTTTATTTCCTCATATGGCACTCAACAATTTGCCAGTTGTGGGATCCGGTCATGGTCCCATCTTGTTGTCCTTCCATCCCCCAATTACTAAGAAACGTCGAGCCTTTAGATTAAAGGCTATGTGGCTCCACCATCAAGATCGAGTCAAGACTTCCCAAATATTGTTGCAACTGCTTGGCTCTCTCAACCTGTGGGAAATGCTACAGAGGATTTTCTTTCGAAGGTCAATGCTTTCCAGGCACTTGCTAGAAATTGGAATGCTTCCGCATTTATTTGGTAATCTTTTCCAACGTATGTTTTGGTGATTTAGTTACTGACTATAAATATATTGGTCATTAATTGTTAATGTAGGTCCGAATTTGTTAAACATAAGATCTAAAGATAAAAAAATAATTAATAAAAAAGAAAATATATATATAATAAAGCAGCTAGATATATACATTCAAGTATGAGTATAAGATTGTAACTTGGTCTGAATATTCAAATGCTATATGATATAGTTCTTACACTTACTTTTACTTTTTACATTTGTATAGAAAAGGTTATATATATATATATATATATATATATATGGCCCATGAAATGGTTGTTTTTTGTCGAGATCTTTGTGATATAGACGATGATTTGGTTAAATATTGGCCGACCTTTGTATCATTCAACATAAAAATCCATATACAAGCAGTGGCGGATCTACACGGTAGGCTGTCTAGGCTCAAGCCTAGACAACTTTTTGGCCAAAAAACGACAAAGTATATATGTATCTATTAATAACTTCAGCCCATACCCAAAGAAAAAAAAAAAAAAAAAGAATAGAGAGGTAAGAGGTTTCTCCGCGTTCTCCCCCAGCCACATCTTCGAGAGTTTGAGACGTCATCACGTCAAGCAGTCCTCTGACTCCTCACTCCTCACTCCTCACTCCTCAGTCCTCTCATCTCTTCGCGACTTCGCCTCCACGGCTCCACTGGTGACTGGTCCTCCCCTATTTTGCACAGATCGGAAATATCAGAGTATCAGGTGATTCAGGTCCGCCTTTTCTTCTCCAATCTCCACCTCTCCCTTCCATTGCCCGATCTAATGCCCAACAGCCCAACAGCCCAAGGTTTCTCTCACTCTCCTAGTCTCCTTTGGGCCAATTTCTTATCTTGTTCGATTTTCTTAATGTGGGTTCACTGGGTATATTCCATTTCATTGGGTATCTTGTTCGATTTGCAGATTTGCAGAGATTCTTGGGCTCTTGGCTTCTTGCAGAGTTGTAGTCTTGTAGACTGGAGTGACCGAAGAGTTGGCTGCTTGGCTGATTGCCTGGGTTTCTGGAAGAGTTCTGGACTTCTGGCCTTCCATTGTGAGTTGGGATTTTGAGTTTTGGGTATAAGTAGATGATTGGGATTGTTGGATTTGTGATGGGGATATCTGTTTTGGCCTTTTGGGTTTGTTTCACTCGGCTTAGTCAGTTAGTCAGTTAGTCAGTTTATTTGTGCAGTAGGCTAAATGGCTAATATTGTTCAATACTTCAATGCGGTTGATAAATTGATAATGCATTTTCACCCCTCACAAGATATAAAACAATATTTGATATTGTTTTTGGACTTAATTGACTGTAAGCAAATAGTTTCAATTAGATTGTTATAGTATAATACAATATCTAAAGGGCATAAAACTGTCTTATTATTTTGAATGCATGTTCTTGCTCATTGGCCACAGCCCACAGCTCTACTTCTTTAGATATGATGCACTAAGTAAAAATTTTGAGATTGTCGGTCCATTTTGCAGGTTTTTTTAATAATGCTAGTATGCTACTGTGGAGACAGACAATCCTGATCTGAGAGATCGTGCATACATATATTGGCGCCTTCTATCAACTGATCCTGAGGTGGGTTTTGTCTAATTATGTGTATAGTGTTTGTGTATAGTGTCTAATTAATGTCTGCTGCTAGTTAGTAACTAATAATAATGTATAATTAGTTGTAGTTGCTATATGTATGAAATGTACACACACACACACATATATATATATATATATATATATATATACAATTCTAATGGTGGTATCTATATAATACTATAGGTATTGAATATAATGACAGATCACCGGAAACCCAAGAGGTACAAAAATCTTTTGTCATGGTTTACAAGTGATACTCCATCAAGTGATAGTGTCGATGAGATTAGAAGTGGGAGTGGGAGTGGGAGTGGGAGTAGAAATGTGACTGGGAATTCTGTTAATGATGTCCCTTTAAACCCTTCTCCATCTATTCCACTAGAAGAGTGTCATAATGAAAGAATTGAGAGAGAAGAAAGTTTTGATGTTAGTTCTCTTCAACGTGATCCAGGAATAAGGCGTCCAATATGTAAGTACCCTTTGAATGAGCGTGACAATATTCGAAGAGCTTATGTGGTCTTAGGACCGTATCAACCTCACTTAAGTTTTTACCCATTATCATTTGACGGAGGTCAAGGTCGAAAATTTAATCATAAGTGGTTCAAAGAATGGCCGTGGCTTGAGTATTCCGCAGAGTTGGACAAAGCATTTTGCTTCCCTTGTTTCTTGTTTGATAGTTACCCATCTCATCATCCAGCATTTACTGAGCATGGGTTTCAAGGTTGGAAGAATGTTATGTCAAAAAAATCTGGCATTGTCTATCACATGGGAGGCATAAATTCCCCACATAATATTGCCATGCACAAGTGGGAGTCACTAAGAAACCCATCTAAGCATATTGAAAGAGTGATTAGCACACAATCATCACAAGAAGTAGCAGACAACCGACTCCGGCTTATTACTACTATAGAGAGTGTAAGGTTGTTGGCACGCCAAGGTTGTGCTTTTAGAGGCCATGATGAATCGGTTAATTCATCCAATGGTGGCAATTTCAATGCGGTTGTGGATTCCTTTGGAAGAATGAATATGGATGTTCGCAGAGTCTTACAAAATGCTCCTGGTAATGCCAAAAAAAACAAATTTTAAATATACTTGGTAACAAAGTTAGAACCAAGATTCGGGAGGAAGTGGGAGATGCCAAATTTTGTATCCTTGTTGATGAAGCTGTTGATGTATCTAATAGGGAACAAATGGCTATCATTCTTCGATTTGTTGATTGTGATGGGTTTATTAGAGAACGGTTTTTCAAAGTGCTTAGTGTGGCAGACACTTGTTCTCAAACTCTAAAAGATGAGATATCTAAAGTCCTTACTCAATATGATCTTCAAGTAGAAAATATGCGTGGGCAAGGCTATGATGGTGCTAGCAACATGCGGGGTGAATTTAATGGTTTGCAAGCTTTGTTTCGTCAAGAGTGTCCATATGCATATTATGTTCATTGTTTTGCTCATCGCTTACAATTGACTTTAAATGCTGCAGCTAAAGGGGTGCATGATATTTGGGAATTCTTTTCAACTCTAAGTTTGATTGTAAATTTTGTTGATTCTTCTGCAAAAAGACATTCAGCTTTGAGAGTTATCAGAGAAGAAGAAATTGCAGATTTAGTGGCTGCTGGAGCACTTGAGACTGGTAGAGGTGCTAATCAGACTTGCACTTTGCAACGAGCAGGGGCTACTCGTTGGGGTTCACATCTTCGCTCTATTTCAAGTTTGATTAAGTTATTTGGAGCTACCCAAACAACTCTTGCAAATTTGGTTGCAGATGGACCAAATAAAGTACAAGGAGAAGCAAAGAGTGTAGGTAATGCAATGAAGCGTTTTGATTTTGTGTTTTGCTTGCTTT
>BDJD01013513.1:50106-93477 GCA_002564525.1 Rosa multiflora | reverse complement strand
CAATATCAAAGCCATAATTCTGGTAAGTCTTGCGTTTATATATCAATTATCATAGAGTCTAGTAGTATATTAAACATGTTATATCTGTTGCATAGACTATCAATTAATCAATGTTATCACTCATCTAGTGACACATTTATTTATTTTTTTTAATATTTGTTTTTTTGTGATAATTACTGATACTGTGGGAATGGGATTTGTAGTTGGAACTCGACCGTAGGGTTAATGCTAACTATTAGTCCAGTAGAACTTAAAACATGTGGATAACCAAACGTACACTCACTACTTTAGCCTGAAATTAAGAGGATATCATTAGTGCCTATTTTGATGTATCTTCATTTATGCCATATGTAATAAGTAACACAAGTCTGCAAACTAATTTCCTCGCAGGACATGGTTGCCGGTGCAATGGACACGTCAGCAACGGCAATTGAGTGGACACTTTCCGAACTCATTAGGCACCCTCGGGTGATGAAGAAAGTCCAGAAAGAGTTAGAAGATGTAGTAGGCATGGAGAGAATGGTGGATGAATCAGACTTGGAGAAGTTAGAGTACTTGAACATGGTGTTGAAGGAAAACATGAGGCTACATCCAGTTGCTCCATTGTTGATCCCACATGCAGCCATTGAAGACTGCATTGTTAACGGCTTCCACATACCCCAAAAATCGCGCGTCATCGTAAATATTTGGGCAGTTGGGAGAGACCCTAGTGCTTGGACTGATCCTGACAAGTTCATACCGGAAAGGTTTGCCGGTAGTAATATAGATCTCCGTGGACGGGACTTCCAACTCCTTCCGTTTGGTTCTGGCCGAAGAGGTTGCCCTGGAATGCATCTAGGGCTAACTGTGGTCCTTCTGGTGGTGGCGCAACTTATGCATTGCTTTAATTGGAAACTTCCGGATAATATGTTGCCAAATGAGTTGGACATGACTGAGGAGTTTGGTCTAACAGTTCCAAGGGCCAAACATCTACTAGCCATTCCTACTTATCGTCTCCGACAATAATAATGTTCTTGTATGATGTCTGATGTCCTTGTATAACAGTTTCTTTGCTTTTCATCGAAACAAATAATCCATGTTGTTCTTCGATCCTTTCATGATATTGGGAGTCTTACAGTACTTAATGTTTATTGAATAGTGGGGCTCATCGTATTACAAGCACATAAATGTAGGCAATGCCGGTCGAAAGACATGCATGTTTTTTCGACATACATCTTTGAAACAAGTCATAAGTCGAATATTATTGTCTAATAGTAATTACTAATTTACAATATTAGAAATGAACATAAAAAAGAAAAGCAAGTTGGGAGTAAAACTAGGTAGTGTAAGCTAGCGAACAACGGAGGGCCATCAAGGGGTCACCTGATTTGAATTTACTGGAAAGTGCTCCCGCGCGATGTTGCGGGTTAAATAATATAATCACAATTATAAGATAAGAAAAATTAATTCAAAATGTTATAAACATATTACAAAAGCTGGTATTTTAACCAATCTTGTAAAGAGAAAAATTAAGCAAATACCTGGTATTTTAACCAAGCAGGTATCAAGTTTCTACAATGGGGATTTACCACTGACCTAATTCATTGGCAGACTCAAATGCATCTTCAACTGAAGACTCATCTGCAAATCCATGGACTGTACATACAAAATCCCAGTTAACTTGATCATGCAAAAGATGCAATAACTGTAAAATAAAAAAGAGAAGGAAATATACAGACCACCTTGAAATAGTTAATTACAGTTTGTTTATCTTCTTAGGTATGAACAAAAACCAAATCCCAAAACCTACCAAAAAAGAAAGGATGAAGCTTTACATATATTGCAACAAACAGATTTGAAACTTTTTGCTATCTTAAAAGACACGTGGATTCGTTGATTGTAACATGCTCATAGGTTTCAAGATTAGAATCAAAAGTATTTTCTTTCTACTTTTCTAGTAATGAAGCTTAGTTGTTCCACTGACTTATCCCCACAGACCAAAACTCATCAACTTCAATATCAAAAACCTGCATTTGCGTAGGAAATTATATAGAAATGAGGATAATAAATCTAAATTGGTCTTAGAGTGAACTGAGTGATCTAAAATATATACTCACCATTCTGATAAGCTATTCTCATTAAACCAAAATGTATAAATGCAGAAAGTAGCACTACAAACTCAAGAACAGCTAATATCAGAAGAATATTTACAAATGAGTTGTAGTCTTGTAGACCTATTCTGATAGTACCATGAGCCAAAATGAAGAAAAAATAAGAACAATTTTCGAACCAAGGCCATGAATCACTCCATAAACCAATTTTCCAAGAGGAACAACCAACCTCTTAACAATACCATGAAATTAACCTCCACAGGCAAGCAACTGAAGCCACATATCAATAATGCAATGCAAACACTAACTCATAATCGTTATGGGAAGTTGGGTAATGTTTGTAACATATTAGGTTCAAGCTTCAGAACTGGGTAACCACACTGTTAAAACTGGAAAGGAAAAGGGAAGAACCTTTTTAGGGCAATGTATTACAGTTTAGAAACACTACATGACTGATTCAAATAAACAGAGCTACAAAAATTATGTACTGAACAACGTGAAGTTGATAAGACATACAGATCATTAACATTAAGAAGACATCACCATGGAAAATCAATTTGATCGTGCAGAAATAATTGAGATAATTAAGTACAATTCTAACAACAGGAAAAAATAAGAAACTAAGAATAGTAAGTGCACCCTCACTAAGCACTTCCAATACGGTTACTCCAACTACAACTAACCATTTAAACTGATGTAATCATTACACAATACTATATCATACAGATCACGTATGAATTACATTGGCATATGTAACAGATCATATAAATCATCTGGGTTGATTACTGTTAAGTAGGCGTGAGCCAGAGAATGCAAGGAGCTGTACACAAACAAATGAAGACATGTTTTAGTAAGAAGACAGGTTTTAGTAAAAAGAAGAGAACGGGGAAAGACTAAAAGCAAATCAAAATTTGAGAAACTCATCTGGAATGGATTCAACCCTACAATCTTTTGTGTACATGTCATCTTCTCCCATGGTTTTCAGACTATGTCAAGCCCTAAATCTCTTCTGGCTTTTGGGATTATAAAGCTGCAAACTTGAGAATCAGGTCCAACCGTGAAACTGAATCAAACATACAAATATTTCGCATCAGTAACAATTTTCTTCAATAGGAAAATGCATTAAGCAAAAAACCAACAAATGTTCTTTCCCAAATCAAAACACATACCAGAAATCCAGAACATCAATTCTGAGAGGAAAAGTTATTGTTGCGTTTTCTCCTCACAACATTTCTCAATAAATGTGTCTGCCCCTTAGGAACCACTCGTTTGCAAACTCCCACCAGTTTGGATCAACCCTGGACATCAATTCAATGATTTTGGAGACCGAAATTAAATCTCTACAAAGACTTTCCTCCCAATTAGAAAACTTCATAGGTGTCCGAAAATTCAAAACATAAACCCAATCACAATTCACAATTGACTGGAAATCCTATTCTACTGAAAATTGTTTTTACTTCAACAACAACACTTGGTTTACTTAAGGGTGTTTGTGACCCATTATTTGACCATATAACAAAGAACACTCATATCAGAACTCAGTAGTTACAGTGAGCTCCAGTATATAATGCAATTAAAGTGGCCAGACGTTTTTGCCTCTGCCTCCTACCAGCTCTTTTACGGATTGAAAAGATTGAAAGCAAAGAGTCCCCAGTCGAAGGCAAATTGAAAAGATTATTTGCAATAGCTTGAACAAACTCACTACCTCTTGCAATACATTCCTTCACTAACTACCCAATCCTCCAGACATTTTCAATGGTGCAGAGCCTACATGCTAGCCTATGAGCAGAGTATCAATTTCAATATCAAAATCCTATCCAAAACCAATACCCTACTATTCAAACAATTCATATTGATGAAAATCCAACTTTGACAAAAATTGAGGAAAAACAACTAAAACCCAGTGCCGTAGTTGTAGATTAAGCTTGGAAGCTATGAACTTTGAGTTCAGTAACCGTTTTTATATAAGTTCTGGTAAGCAAAAACCCACAAAACCCAGTACCATACAAAAATAAAAACAATAAACAAAAAAAAAAATCAAACAAACCTTGAAGAAGGGTTGGAGGGAATTGATGATGAAGGTCAACAGCCATGGGATAAACCAGGTCGATTTGAAATGCCGTCGTTTCGGTCTTCATCGCTGCCAGCTCTGTTATGGTTAAGCAGGTCAAAACTTGAAAGCTGCAGAAGAAAAGAGAAAGAAACAGAGGCTTCCTCTGTCGCTCTCCGCCTCTCTCTCTCACCTTTCGTTCGAGAAGCTACCAACACCTGGACTGGGTAATTACGCAAAAGAGGAGGCAGGGGTAAATTCGTAAGAAAGAACAGAGAGGAGGCGGCAGAACCCTCTCAATTTCTTCTTTTGTTTCTTCCCAGTTCCCACTCAGTGTCGGCAGAAGTGCAGAACCCACCCAACAATTCAGTAAACTTGGTTATACGGCCGTAGAAGAAAGAAGTTCATGCATCTACCATACATAGGTCAATGGCAGCCGGTTTCTTATGGATTCTTTCAAGTGGTTCGAAATAAGGTTCATCGACGGAGAATTGTATCAGAGAGAGAGAGAGAGAGAGAGAGCCTTTTTACAATATAATGGCATCTCTCTTTACATTATTTGTGCAAGATTGGACTTCCAAACTTGGTCCCGCCCCCAACCCCATCCCACGTGAAGACCACGGTATCGAGAGTTTACTACAGCATCAATATAATTTTCTGGTTTTGGCCCACTGAAAATGAAAACACAGCCGACAACCTCTTCTCTTATACGACCTATCAATTACTTGAAAATTTCTACCAACAATAAATTAGGAGGGTGCCACCAATAAATGGAGGACAACTTTGAGGTTAGTTGAATTTTTGATGATTGTAGAATTTTCATGTGAAGTTTTGATTGGATTGAAATTCGACACATTTTTCGTGAAGCAAATAGTGTAGTAAATAGATTGGCTCATTTTGCTAGTTTAGATCATGTTGTGGATCTTTGTTGATATGAGGCTCATACTTTCATACATGATGTTCTCTATGCTTGCTCGGGGTTCAGATATTAGATCTCCCTCGATGCAGCAAAACTTATTTAATAATATAAATAACGGGCGTGGGGCTGAGCCTCCCACTTAGGCTGGGTTCCAAACCTCCATTTTCAAAAAAATTAAGAGGGTGATGAAAATAACTATTATTGTATTGTTGTAGCAAATTGTGTCCTTTCTTTCCTGTAAACATTTTCGGTTTTGTGGATACAAGAAATGCACGTCGATGGCCATAATATCCTCCTTGGTGGCATGAACTTAATATCTAGGTCACTATAGGTTCCCTTGCCTTTCTTGTCTATTATTCATTGATGGCGAGGACTCGTTAATTTGGTGTTCTGCTATACACCAAGTTACCGATGTACTGAGAAAATCACAAGACATTAAGCAGGCACGTTCAGTGAGTTCTATTGACTGGAAATGTCATGTTCCTCTATGATTCATACGTCTTTTATGAGACCTAACAAAGAAAACAACATATTTGGCAGCTAGTTGATCTTCTTTAATTTTCAACTTCATGCAGCTGAGAAACAACTAATAAGATTGGCGAAAAGTTATGAATGATTTGACCTATCGGAAGTAGTACATACACATTAATGTTACCCATGTACATAAATACACACACACACACACACACACACAGATATACATACATACATATATTGTATGCTGTTGTAGCTTTACAAATAGACCTGTAAATGGATCGGATTTTGATCTGGACCCGCTCCAGATCCTTGACTATTAAAATATAAAATATGAAGAATTTCTAAATACAAATTTTTTGCATAAATCTAAGGAACAGTCCATCACCAAAGATTTAAGATTCCAAGAAACATTATGAATTTTGATAATGTAATTCTATTTTTGGTAATACTTTTCATGTTGTTTTTAATATTTTATTAATATCTTGTAAGGTATCATGATATAAATTTAATATTACTATTTAAAATTTTAAAATTATAAACGGGTCGGATTAAAGGATACCTGATCCTGTTGGATACTGTTTCTCAAATATTTGAAATTATTAGCGGATCGGGTATTCGTTAATCTGGCTAATACTGTTGGATCATAATTCATATACATATTTGTGCCCTAAAACATGGAAATTACTTGTTCTAAAGTCCAATTTAATGTAGACTAATCCAATTCCATTATTCCCCTAATCTTGTAATTTTACTTAACCTTTGTGTTTTTTTATATTTATTTATTATGCTTTCCTTATTATACTAGGAAATGATGGAGTAGCATGGAAATGAATTAAAAAGTCAACCTTAGCACATTTTCTTACTCCGGCTAGGAGAAAGCGAGCTAGACAAGGAAGGAGGGTTGGCAGCCTGACCAAACGAACTCCAAATGAGTTGAAACTTTCCATATCCATTCTAGACATCCTAAGGATCATTTCTTATGAAGAGTTCAAGAGTTTTTTCGGAGTGGAAGGCCTTCAAAAGATTGGTTAAAGTTTCTGACTAAAAGATGAAAACGGCAACACAGGACCTGTAAGGATTCCGGCAGAAATTCCTGCCAAAATACGGTGAACTAAGCTCTGAAATTTTACCATCATGATCTACACTTATCAAGAAATATTTGGTATGAAGAAGTCGAAGGCCAATTCGGAAGTTTCAGTGAAGATTCAATTGAATGAAATTTCAGAAGCAGAAAATGAATCCTAGTTGATCGAATAAGGGTAACTTGGCCGAGAATCTATTTTGGACGGATTTGTTGTGCATTTTTGGAAGGGTTTTGTTGCTACAATTTTTAAGGAGAGTTCTAGAAGAATCCTACAAGATTATGACAAGATTAATCCATCATATTATTATTTGGATAATAAGCATGGTGCATAGGGTTCTCTCCATCTTTGTCATTGACTTTGGTGACCCAAAACTACTCCAACACTCTTCAAATTCATGATTCACATGCACAATAAAGAGAGCTAGCTGCTCCACTCTTCTCCTAAGTCATATTTTTCTTCTTCTCTACACTCTAATATCTCATCATTACTTCCCTCTTTTTACTTCATCTCTTCCATACCCATTTCCTTTGTTTTTAGGATCTATTACCACTCTCATACTCTATCTCCATGCTTCTTTGTTGCTTTAGCTGCTCCCTTTTCCTTCCATTCATCATTTTACTCCTCTCTCTCTCTTCTCTATATAAGCATCCCTTCATCAAACTCTTAAGGCATCACCCATATACCACTTCATTACATCTTTTTCTCTCTATATTATCTACAATCTACTATCATCTCATCCGCAAAACCTCCATTACCACCACCATCAATCCAAAACATCCATCACCACCGCCATCAATCCATAACATCTATTACCACCACCACCACCAAAGTCATCATCTTTTCCATCTACCTATTATATTTCATATACATCAAGCTTTACCATTCCACCATTTCACAACTTGATCATTTCTACTTCTCATCAATCTTTGAAGAAGAAGGAGAGGAGTCTAGCATCACTTGAGGAATATATCATCATCACCATGACAAAACCTCCATGAGTTCATCTACATCATCCTCAATTTGATCATCACTAGTCACTTCTCTATCCCTACTTTTTAGTTTGATGTTCATAAACATGTTGGAGTTTATGTATTTGATTATGAGTGAGTAGTTAGTTTATTGGGGTTATGGTTGAAAGCCTTAGCCAATCTTGGATGACTTTGACGTAAATATTATGTATTTGATTATGAGTGGTTAAGTTTATGCTTAAACTTAATGAATTTGGGTATGAATGTTTGTTATGACATGACAAATAATTAAGGCTTGATTAACCTTGGTTGTTTGAAGCATGATAGCATATCATATGTGCATGTTAGGGTTGTGAACTACAATCACTTAGAGATAAGTTTGGTTGGTTTGCATAATTTCTTCATCTCCAAGCTTTATGCATTTAGGTATTAGATACCTAACAGGATTGAAATGCATGATTTAAGTAGTTAAGTACTACACCCGAGAGGGGTTGCTTGATATCATCAAAGGAGCATGTCCCTTGTCATACCTGAGAGAGATGCAAGGAGAGAAATTGGCTAATTAAAAATGGCATTATTCATTATAGAAGCATCATTGTTTGCAAGAAAGTCTAGAGGTGAAAACCTTAAGTCCTAACTCTCATCCATTTTATTACATCTAATTTAGCTTAAGCTAGTTTACATTTCAAGTATTCATTTAGCTATTTCCGAATCAAATCATCTCCAAAACTAAAATCAAAACACTACCCCATCTTGCGTATAATCACCATGAACTTTGGTTCACTTGTGAGCCCTTGTTTGTAATTTGTACATTTGCATATTCATCTAGCATCCTTTAGGTTTTCCTTAGCTAGAGTGGGTTTTTCAATCCCTTGGGTACGATATCCCTTACTCATAATCCCTACACTATAACTTGACCCTTATACTTGAGGGTTGCTATTTGGTTAATAGATACGGATTTGGATCGAGCTATTAATGATCTGCCGGGTTAACTGAGCGGGTTTGGATCAATTTTTTTTTTTTTAAGTAAACGGATTTGGATTTAGGTCGATCCGATCCAAATCCGGTCCATTTACAGGTCTATTTACAAACATGAGCTTCGTCATTTCCATCATTTTCACGCAGCTCGTACACTTGGCTAGGCTGAGTGTAACAACATTGGATTTGGATTGTAAATATTTATATCTTCAATTTCTATCTCTTTTCTTTTATAATTTAATTTCTATTTTAAAGAAAATAAATAACCTAAATGAGTTTTGGAGTATATTGAAAATTTACTTACTTTATGTCTAAATAGGCAATCAATCAGGCTTTTATATATATATATATATATATATATATATATATATAGATATAGATATTTTAGATCCTATCTAGAGTGAGGCCTCGCTCTAAAATTAATGTGTGAGGTTGGGGTTTAAGGTCACTTTTCGGTCTCATATCCACATCTCGACCGTTCGGTTTTTAGGTACTAATGTATAGATCATCTCTGAAAAATTTCAGCCAAATTGATGATCTTTAAGGTATCTAACTCACTTAAACCAATGGACAAACTGAATCTGTCCACCCTGAACAGTACTAGCTTTAAGACAGTTATTAATACCTTTACGACCATCAATTTGGTTGAAATTTTACAGAGATGATCTATAGATTAGTACCTAAAAACTGAACGGTCGAGATGTGGATATGAGACCAAAAAGTGACCCTAAACTCCAACCTCACACGTTAATTTCAGAGTGAGACCTCGCTCTGGATTGGATAGGATATATATATATCAGGTCTGTTCTGGGCAGCGGCAGTGCGGACGTCGATGCTTTTGCAGCAATTAGGCGGCGATGACGACGCCAATATTGTCGGACGATGGCCAGCGGCATCCTAGACCGCTTCTGGACAGCGATAGAGGTTGAAAGAGATCGAGGTCGAAGGTTCTGGGCAGTGACCTCACCTTCAACTTCAAGTTTCTGGGCAGCAATTGCAAACTGGCAGCTGGCGACTCCACCCAACTGCAGACTGGTCCGAGATGCCCTTGGTCTCCGTCTGGCAAGAGGCATAGCGCCATCGACGCTTGAGCGAGGAGAATTCCCGGACAACCACACTTTAGCGACAGTGCGGACGTCCTCTTCAGGAATGCCTCCGTGTATATATATAGTCCTTCTAGTGAGGCAACCTTTTTTTTGGTCATTTTAAGTAAGGGTGGGTATTGTACTAAAAATGCAGTTACTACCCATAAATGCTCCCAAAAAAGCAGTTCGGTAACCGCACCGAACTGCTTTTAATATATATATATATATATATATATATATATATATATATACAGATCTTATCTAGAGCGGAGCTCCGCTTTGAAATTAAAGTGCAGATTTAGAATTTATGGACACTTTTTAGTCCCATATCCACACATCTCGACCGTTCAGTTTTTAGGTACTAATGTATAGCTCATCTCTGCAAATTTTCAGCCAAATTGATGATCATTAAGACATTGATAACTGCTTTAAAGCTAGTATGATTAAGGTTGGACAGATTCAGTTCGTCCGTTAGTTTAAGCGAGTTAGATACCTTAAAGATCATCAATTTGGCTGAAAATTTGCAGAGATAATCTATACATTAGTACCTAAAAACTAAACGGTCGAGATGTAGATATGCGACCTAAAAGTGACCCTAAAATCTAAATCCTCACTTTAATTTCAAAGCGGAGCTTTCTGGATAGGATATGTGTGTGTGTGTGTGTGTGTGTGTGTGTGTATATATATAGTCCTTCTAGTGAGGCAACTTTTATTTTTGTCATTTTAATTTTTAAGAGATCGCTTATTAGACCAACTTTTTAATCACATATGAGCATCTAGACCATTCAATTTAATTTTAGGCCTATACAAGTAGATCACTTCTGCAAATCTTTAGCCAAATTGATCATCATTAAGACATTCAAAATTGTTATTTACAATTATATACATGAAATTTAAGTTGGACAAATTTGATTCGTTCATTGATTTGATCTAGTTTGATACCTTAACAATCATCAATTTAGCTGAAAATTTGCATATGTGATCTATTCATGGATTCCTAACAACTGAATGGTCGAGATGCTAATATGTGATAAAAAAATAGATCCCACAAATGCCAAAAAAATGATTTCTTAATGGAAGGGTCTTCTATATATATATATGTGTGTAGAATTTCATAAACTTATTATCAAACAAGCAATGAATGACAATTGGTTTGATATTTCACCTATTCGGACAAAAAAAAAAAAAAACAACGATCTTCTATATGGTTTACTTATTGTTATGCATTAAAGAATTTTAAATTTATTAATGTTTGGAAGAACAAGGAGATTCAAATTCCTCTTTATAATTCACAATTTTTCTTTCGATAAATAGGGTAATAAAGAGAATGAAGTAGAGGGCCTGTACCAGTATTAGTAAAGAAATGCGAAAACATTTTACGCATATCTCGCGTGGCATGGTGGGTTTGATGCCTTTTAAGCAGCTTAGGTGCAGGGGTTCGAAACCCCATCTCAATTACAATGTAATTCAATTTTGATTGCAAAATTACATTTGAAAATGACAAATTTACCCCTCTACTGTGCAACCTCTACTGCCACATAGCCAGTTAATAGAGGTCTTTGACGGTGAGATATGAAGTTGTTAATGGCAGCAAACTTGGTATGAAAACAATAAAATTTGATAGTTCGGTATCAAATTGAAAATGACCCCATAATTCAGGAGGTCTTTCATAATTAATCATTTATTCTGGTGCTATCATTGATTCTAGGTTCTAACCAATCTTTTGGGAAGAACAAGTCAAATAATGTGAAAAACTATTGCAATGCTTGCTTCTTTACCGAACTTTTACATTCTCCAAGTGCTAAAGCTGCAACCAAGACAAACATATAGTAATTTAAAAAAGGCTTAATGGCTGAAATATACCCTGATATTTTTTTTATTGTCAATTTATATACTAATTTAATAATTTTACTCAATAACACCCCAACTTTTTCAAAGTTTGCCGGTTTACACATTTCCGTTAATTTCCGTCAAATTCCACCGTTAAGTGCCACTATGTGCAAAACATGTGAGGGTATTTTTGTCTTTTTAATTTTAATTTTTTGGTTTTTGGTTATCTAATCTAATTCTTCTTAATCTTTTACATGAAAGAAAAAAAAAATCTTCTCACCGTTATCGGATGCATTGGATTTTTTTTAATTTTTTGTTAGTTGTATTAGAGATTTTTGAATGAAAAGAAATGGAAGTTAATAATGATTCAAAAGGTTGGATGTAATATATATCTATATATATTTATATGAGATGAGCTTAACATATGTAGACTTGTCTTGTTAATATCTAGGTTTCTTTTTCAGCATTTTGGTATGTTTTTTAATAATCATTTGAGATACGATGAATATTTGAGCTCATCAAATTGAATCGCTCATGTAAAAATCATTTTTTCCCATAACAAAATAAAGATTCATGAATAGTGGAAAATTTTCTTTTATCAGAAAGGATAGTGGGATTTTGACACATAAAATAAAAAAAGATTAAAAAATTAAAATTAAAATTAAAATTAAAATAAGAATTGAAACCATCACGTGTTTCGCACATGATGGCACTTAATGGTGAAACTTAACAGAAGTTTTCGCACATGATGGCACTTAATGGTGAAACTTAACAGAAGTTAACGGAAATGTGTAAATCGGCAAACTTTGAAAAAATTGGTGTGTTATTGAGTAAAATTATTAAGTTAGTGTGTAAATTGACAATAGAAAGAAATGTCAGGGTGTATTTCAGTTATTAGGCCTTTAAAAAATAAATTGTTGCCATCCACACCACATATATAGAGTGGCATTGATGCGTGGAAACTACTAGTACTTGAGGAAGATATCTTCATGAACTTTTGGGTTGAAGATAGCAATAGTAGGTGCAGTAGTGTTGAAGGGGGCTTTGACATGGACCTTAGTTTGGTGTCACTTAGAGCATGTTTGTTTCACATGATTATTATGCCCCACCTTCAGTTCTATAACAGTCCAGGACTCCACAAGCCTGGCTTATGTTATACTAATACCTGACCCATGTTTGGTAGGCGTGGGACTCAAGAGCAGAATAATCACAATAGTGATATCCTGATAGACGCGTAATTGTACATTATTTATATCAAATTTCATTATATTTCATGGTTAGTTCTTGATATTTTCTAGTTATTTACTTTGTTTATATGTTTTGTAGGTATTTTAGAGCAAAGGAGAAGAAAAGAAGCAAAAGAGGGATTGAAAGACAAAATCAGCAAATCTGCCTGTGCAGTACATTTTTCAAGTCCATCTTCACGTGGCTTGCTGGCCTTAATGTAGTACATATTCACCACAGAAAGGAAGATGCTCGGTGGTCCTTGTCTATTATTCATTGATGGCGTGGACTTGTTAATTTGGTGTTCCGCTATACACCAAGTTACCGACATAGTGAGAAAATCACAAGACATTAAGCAGGCACGTTCAGTGAGTACTATTGACTGGAAATGTCTTTTTCCTCTATGATTCATACGTCTTTTATGAGATCTAACGAAGAAAACAACATATTTGGCAGCTTGCTAATATTCTATAATTTTCAACTTCGTGTAGCTGAGAAACAACTAATAAGATCGGCGAAAATTTATGAATGATTTGGACTGTTGAAAGTAGTACATATACATTATTACCCATGTACATATATACATGTATGCAGTTGTAGCTTTACAAAAGTCAATAATTCATAAGGATGAAAATCAAGTTACCGACGTACTGAGAAAATCACAAGACCTTTAGCAGGCATGTTCAGTGAGTACTATTGACTGGAAATGTCATGTTCTATTGAGATCAGAATCTTGCATATTAATTAGGATCCACAATCATAGTTCTTTTAATTGTATATTATTTCCTTCCTCAAATTGTATGTTAATCCCTTGACTGTAGGATTGCAACACTATCATCATGGCGTTCTATTTACTTTAATGTTGAATTTATATGCTACAAGGGGTCACCTGATTCAAATTTATATGTAGTGTTTTTTTTTAATAGGAATTGATTTCATTAGTAATCAAGCCATGAAAACAGGCCAGAGTCTAATATAACTTACATAAGCAAACTGGTCTGAAAGAGCCAGAGACCTATCTAAGCCAATACTAAACTCATTAAAGTATAAATGGATGCTCGCTGGAAAGTAAGCCTAACTAAGCAAGAACAACCTCGCTTCCTAAAGGAAAAAACATTCATCTAGTCTAACTTGCCAACACACAATTGTGGTACAAATAACAACTAGAAACGTCTTAGAAAAGCGCATAGAGATTAATTTTACTTTAAAAGGATTGTGACCAGATGTCTAATAGCATAGAGACTTAAGGAAGTACCGGGAAGGCCAGTTCCTTCCCCTTAGGGTTGGAACCAGCACCGCTTTCAGCCTCTTTAGTAGCCAACAATCTCGGCATCAGGTTGGTCTCGCGACTCTTGTTTGTAGTCTTCTCACATGAGTCAATGTCATTTTTGGTATTCTTACCATTCCCCGCCGTACCATAAGGCATCTGATGCAAACTTCCCCTAGGGTGACTCATTGTATCAATGTTCTTGATGACAAAACTCAAATTCATAGCCCAACCATAAGTTGTACCCTTGGTTCTCCTGCAGGTATTGGGCTGCCCAATTGCTCTGGACACCCAGCCTCGTCTCACCTCAGAATCAGCGTCGATGCCCAGCGCAGCATCGTCACCTATCTCAGCCGTCATCCTCAGCCAGGGTCCTCCTACACCGGTCTTCACTCTTCTGCACCACTTTCTTTCTCAACCAAGTTACCACCCAATCTAGGTCTTTGCGGCCACTATGACTCAACGCTTGCAGCTAAAGCA
This sequence comes from Rosa multiflora, assembly GCA_002564525.1. NCBI lineage: Eukaryota > Viridiplantae > Streptophyta > Magnoliopsida > Rosales > Rosaceae > Rosa > Rosa multiflora. The sequence continues at coordinate 79,024 of BDJD01013513.1, read as the reverse complement.
CGACAATTCCTCCATCAAAAATATTGATTCCACCAACATTGGCTTGCCATCGTCGAGCCAAACCGCCTGGATGCCACATCAAAACAGCAAATTTCGTCCCACCATCATCAGCCCAATAGGCCAAGCACTTGCCAGCAACGATCGTCTCCCTTAGGATAGGATCGGCTGTAAGAGATCGGAGAGAGCCGATTGAACTCTGAGCCAAGCTTTGACAAACCAGCCATACAAAAGACAGGAGGAGGAAACCGACACCGGATCGAGTCCGGCACGCTGTACGAGGGTGGCAAAGATTACCGTCTTCATGCTTAGCGCCGCTAGGGTTGAGAGAGAGTGAGACATCTCTATTCATAGAGAGGAATTTATATGCAGTATTATACATGATAGTGTTGCAATACATCATATATATGGCGTACTATGGACTTTAAATATTATAAGTTGAATTTTTATTCTCCTAGGAATATGGTTATAATTATAAAGGTATGTACCAGTCTATATATACATTATTAAATGTTTTGGCTCACTGAAAATGAAATTAAAACCAACAACCTCTATCTTGAATATCTCTACCAACAATAATTCATGAGGGTAATGAAAATAACTATTATTGTGTTGCTGCAGCAAATTGTGTCATTTTCTCCTGTAAACCTTTTTGGTTGGTTTTGTGGATACAAGAAATGCCCGTCAATGGCCACACTATCCTCCTTGGTGGCATGGACTTAATATATAGGTTCCTATTTCCTTGCCTTTATTTATATAGGTTACTTATGAATCCTTTCAAGTGGTGCGAGAAAAGGTGCACCGACGGAGAACTGTATCTCAGAGAGAGAGAGAGAGAGAGAGAGTCTTTTTTACAGTATAGTGGCATCTCTCTTTACATTACTTGTGCAAGAGTCAAGAGTGGAAGAGTAAACTTGGTCCCGCCCCATCATAAATTAAAAAAAAACAAAACAAAAAAAACAAAAAAACTTGGTCCCGTCCCCAGCCCCATCCCACGTGAAGACCACAATGAAATTTTCTGGTTTTGGCCTACTAAAAATGAAAATATAGCTGACAACCTCTTCCCTTGTAAGACCCACCAATTACCTGAATATCTCTACCAACAATATATCAGGAAGGTGATGAAAATAACTATTATTGTGTTGCTGCAACAAATTGTGTCCTTTTTCTTTTCTGTAAACCTTTTCAGTTTTGTGGATACAAGAAATGCACGTCGATGGCCATAGTATCTTCTTCGGTGGCATGAACTTAATATCTAGGTTACTATAGGTTCCCTTGCCTTTATTTATACAGGTTTCTTATGGAGCCTTTCAGGTGGTGTGAGAAAAGGGTCGTGAACGGAGAACTCTATCAGAGAGAGAGAGAGAGCCTTTTAAAAATATAGTGGCATCTCTCTTTACATTACTTATGCAGGTTTAAACAGGTGCAAGATGAGCTAGCTAAGATGTATTTGTTGATTATATTGTTGCCTTCAAATAATTCAACCACCTTAAAAGCCTGACTAAGGAGGCTAACTACGGTGGTTGCATTATTTGAAGCCAAATATAAAATATCAAAATGAGACTTTTCATATGAGAAACAAGCTGAGTGTTGCTTATCTATATGTGTGTGTGTGTGTGTGTCTATATATATATATATATATATATATATCAGATTCTATGGAAATTAAAGTGCGAGGTTGGAGTTTAGGGTCACTTTTTGGTCGTATATCAACATCTCGACCGTTCAGTTTTTAGGTACTAATATATAGATCATCTCTGCAAAATTTTAGCTAAATTGATAGACATTAAGGCATTGATAACTGCCTTAAAGCTAGTACGGTTCAGGTTTGACAGATTCAGTTTATCCATTGGTTTAAGCGAGTTAGATATCTTAAAGATCATCAATTTGGCTGAAATTTTGCAGACATGATCTATATATTAGTACGTAAAAACTGAACGGTCGAGATGTGGATATGCGACCGAAAAGTGACCATAAACTCCAACCTCACACTTTAATTTCGGAGCGATGCCTCGCTCTAAATAGGATTTGTGTGTGTGTGTGTGTGTATATATATATAACTGTCTGTGTGTTTTGATTATATAGTTGCCTTCATATAATTCAGCCACCTTAAAGGCTTGACCCAGGAGGCTTATTACGGTGGTTGCATTATTTGAAGTAAAATACAACAAATCAAAATGAGACTTTTCATATGAGAAACAAGCGAGTGCTACTTATATGTGTGTGTACACACACTCATGTAAATTTTCAAGGTCTATATTGCAGATTTTGCAACCATTATCCTGTATATATATAATTCTATAGTGTCAATTTCTCTGAACAACCGTAAAAATGGCCAAAATCGGAATCTCATAGTAGGACTCTACACACACTTGTGTCTCGTTTTACCATTGCTCGTACTGGAACCAAACTGATCGATTTATTATATCTCAAATGTCGATATCTGTTTTGTTTCTAAATTAAGTTGAATCACAAAGCACATTAGAACACAATTCGACTAATTAAGTAGCAATTGAGGAATGAACTATTTTTCTAGTACTGTTTACATCAATGTAGTGTCTGGCTTTAATTACCAATTTTGTTTTGTATGCCTTTTCAGGTATTTGGTGGATAAGGTGAAGATGGCGCTCTATTTTAATCAAGTAATATGAACTTTCAAGAATTTGGGGAAAAGAAAAAGCGCAGAGCGGAGCTAGTCATGGAAGAGCTGAAGAGCACGTACTTTGTGCTGCCACAGGAATCTAAAATTAATAGAACTGAAACTGATGGAACTCTATAGGGGATAAATTCAACCTGATCTACACGGAGAAGATTAGTCATAAAGTTCAAATGTCCAAAATAAGCTAAAGCCCAGGATTGATGTGGCCTCACTTCAATCAGTCACTGTTGAATTCTGTTGCAGTTAGCAGAGATTAAAATTCGATTAGATCGAGTGTATTGAGTGATGCAGATTGAAAGTACGAAACCACATAGTCCAGGCAAATTCAGCAAAACCTGTTAAGTAAAGCCCAGTAAGGGCCGGCCCAACGTGGAAATGAAGATTTGTACGAATCTTTTTCTGCAAAAATTGAGAAAGAAGTAATTTAATCGTAGCTTGATTTACGACTTAAACATTCCTTAATTATATAGGACTCTAAAAAAAAAACCATCAAGATCTTGACTGCCACTGCCCACTGGCCCCCTGTCATCATCGCTGGTGGACGTGGCACGCTCGACCTTCATGATCAGGGTGACTTTACTTAAATGTTATTGTGGGTCATGGCTTAACGTTAGGAATATAATATATTGTAATTATTTCGTAGTTAGTACTTACATGTTGTATTCTTGTAATCTTCTTTATATACCTCCACTGTGAGATGAATCAGATATCAGAAAATTCATTATCTATATCTCGTCTTATTTGACTTGGTATCAGAGCGAAGATCCGAGAGGACTTTGTCTCTTATTTTCTGCTTCTAATTTTCCTAGTTCGAGGAATTAATTCAAAAACCCCATTGTTAGGATTATTATTTTTTCCGTTAAACGGCCTTACTCCTGTCGTTGTCTCTCATCCAAGAACGACCAGATTGTCTTCTTCTTGAACTTCAACGTCATCAGACCAGCCACTTCCATCGATTAGACCGGCTTCATCTCCAGATTAACCGCCGTTGTCTTTCTTGTCGGCTTCGTCTTTAGCCTGAGACCGCCGCTGCCATCTCTCATCAACCCAGATCGACATCATTCTTGGTTACCAGCCCAGAATCGTTCCTCCCCCTCGATTACCAGACCGGCGCCAACGTTCCCTGTCCAGATCGGCGCCGGTTCTTTCTGTCTAGATCAGCGTCTGCAATCAAAGTCTCTGTGACCCGGATCGATTCTCGTTCAGATCGATCCGACAACCCAGACCGCCGTTGCTTCCATCCCTCACCCAAGTCGGCCGGATTCTTCAGTTGGCAGCCGGATTCTTCAATTGCAACCCAAGTCCGACCAGGTCTGACCTGATTCTTCATCTCGTCGCAACCTAGATCGATCAGACTCAACTCGGTCAACTCCAACAGGTTCCAAAAAAAAAAAAAAATCTTTTATTATTTTTGGAGCCTTCTGTTCTTCTTATTTCTGCTGCATACTTTGGGATTTGTGTGTTTTTTGCTATTATACTATAGCAATGGGTGGTGATGATAGTCAAAGTTCTAAGGCCAATGAGGTCTAGAAGGTTGAGGTCTCTGTCAAGAGCTCAGAAGGTGGTTCTTTTGGGGGAACCAAACTCACTGGTACCAAACTCTGAATATGGAAGAAGATTATGTCAGTTTATCTCTATGGAATACACAAAATGGGGCATGTGACTGGAATAATCAAGGCTCCTAGTGCAGATGATGTGGAGACCCATGCTAAGTGGGAAGATGATGAAGGGTTTGTAATGTCAATTCTATTTCGAGCCATGACTGATGATGTGCTATAGATGGTGGAGGAATGTGAAACTGCTGAGGCGATATGGAAGACATTGGGGGATCTGTATACCAACAAGTCTGATTTTATACATGTTCATGAATTGATGTGTAAAGCTGTTAGTATGCAACAGAATGGGCAACCAGTAGCTGTGTATTTCACCAAGCTGAAGAATGTATGGGCTGAAATTGATCAGAAACGTCCTTGCAAGATCAAGAATCAGGAAGACCTTGTGTGGTACCAGAAGGAGAAGGAGCTAGAAAGGGTTCATGTATTTCTGAGAGGGCTTGATGAGAAGCATAACAGTCCCAAGGGAGAATTGCTCAGAATGACTGACCCTCCTAGTTTGAACACAACTTTTACATACATCCGCAAGGATGAGTCTTAACAGGAGAGTGTCAAACATGCACAAGTTGAAGTATCTAGCCTAGCCATTCAGGCCAAGTCACCGGCACCTTTCCTTCAGCAGCAGAGTTCAGCCCCACTTCATCAGCAAGGTTTCCCCACAAGGCTTCACTAACCGCCCTCGTCTTCAATGTTCTTATTACAAAGACCTTGGGCATGTTCAGGAGACTTGTTGGAAGTTGAACCCACACCTTAAACCTAAAAAGCAAGGTTATCATCCTAAGGCGAAAGTAGCTGCTGTCCAAATGGTCTAAGAACCGGATTTCTATGGAGTGGCTGGCCAAGATCGTCATACAGCAGGTGGAGTTACTCCTATAGCCTCTATAGCTGGTCGAGGTAAAATTGGTATGGCTTTAAAGGTTTCTAACTTGGGAAAATGGTCCGTACAGTACCTCACCTTTGGCTCCTTATAACTTTTGGTACCTGACAAAAAATAAATATCAATACGGTACCCAAAGTTCTCTGCCCGACCGAAGATTGGTACATATGGTCATTACCTCCATTACGGAACTTGCCAGCTGACAAATTTACAAGGGTACTTTCATCCATTCACATATCAATTAATTTTTTTTTTCTCTAAGCATTTGTCCTCTCTCTCTCTCTCAGCACTGAAATTCAAGCCCCAAATCCAAACCCAATCCAACCCTAAACGATCTTCCCAACGAAATTCTGATCCAAATCCTCTCCTTGATTCCGACCTTAGAGGCCATCCACAACTCCCTCGTCTCCCACCAATGGCGATCCCTCTGGTCCCGTCTCCCCTTCCTCGACTTCTCCTACCACCTCTTCTCGGTCAACGGCGTCGAACCCCTCCCCTTCACGAGCCACGGCTTCGCTGAGTTCGTCAATCGCGCTCTCATTCTCCGCCCCAATTCTCCGATCAAAACCTTCCGCCTCTCTTTCATCTTCTACTAGTACTACACCTCCCACGTCGACTCTTGGGTGCACTCAGCAGTCACGCGCTTCCGGGTGCGTGAGCCTGACCTCGACTTCTTCATCGATAAAGAGTACCATCTCTGGAGCGAGGAAGATCGAGCCCCGCGTGGAGGCAGATTTCTCTGACTTTTGCTCACTGATTTCACTAATTTCGAGGTCCGAGTCGCCGAGCTTCCGGTACTACAACGCCATCTTCTGGTCCTACTTGGCAATGATGGTGGTTGGTCTGAGAGAGCTCCTCCGCCTCCGGAGGCTTCTTGCAGTGGTTCTGGTCTTTCGAGGCGAGTAAGGTGAGGTTAATACGGCGGCGTTGTTGCAAAGGAAGACAGTGGCGCACGAGGCCATGGCGATGGGTCAGCTTGCTTCGTTTGCTCTCGGCCCCTTATCGAAATTTAACTGTTAATGAAATCAAGGTTCTAGAGTGTGTGAGAGACTATGTGACTCTAGTGCGGCCATTACAAGGAGCATAAATTCATTGCCCCTGTTTCTTTTGCATTGCCTCCAGATCCAAGAAGCATAGCTGCATTGTTAGCTAGAGATATTTTAGTCTTCCTTATGGCCCAGCTATCTGTTTTGTTTGCTAGCTATTCCAAATAGCTTATGTACTGAAAGTCTGAAACGAGGCCATTATTCAGGCATCCAAGAAATGAAGTTAATATGCCCCAATTCTGGGTTTCTTCTTTTGGCAATGGTCTGGAGAAGATGATGCGTTTGAATCAATGTAAGACACAGTAGAGCAATACCCAATGTTCGGTTGAATCAATTCGTTACCCGAATTTGAAAATTCATCAAGAACTCTAGAAATTCCACATTTTGGGAATTCTCAAAAGATTAAACCATAAGATTCAAAACATACCTCAATGGATTCGTGATGCAAATAGTAAAAACCCAGAAGGATGCGCATCAATTTGGTTTGTAATTCCATGAAAAGAAGCTTGAAAATTACAAAAATGGAGGAGAACTGAGGAAAAAACGTTCAAAAAAGAATTGAGGAAAAAACAAAACAAAAAAAGAATAAAGGGTTATTTCAAAAAAAAAATTAAAAAAAAAAAGGGTAAGTTGGTCATTTTATGATCAAAATTGCCAGCTGGCAGACGAAGTAACGGAGCTAACGGTCATATGTACCAATCCTCGGTCGTGCAGAGAACTTCAGGTACCGTATTGATATTTTTTTTTTGTCAGGTACCAAAAGTTATAAGGAGCCAAAGACGGGGTACCGTACGGACCATTTTCACTTCTAACTTTGTTGGTTCTGATACATGGATTATTGATTCTGGTGCCTCCGATCATATGACTTATGATAAATCATATTTTACTTAATTGTCTTCCCCACCGGTGTCCTATGTAACCAATGGCAATGGTGAGGCCTTTCCTGTTATAGGGTCAGGGTCAGTTCGTATTACTCCCACCTTAGAACTTCATAATGTGTTATATGTACCTGACTTGTCTCATCATTTGATATATGTTCCCCAGTTGAATACTGAGTCTAAATGCTCTGTAACTCATTTGATATCTGTTCCCCAGTTGAATACTGAGTCTCAATGCTCCGTAAACTTTTTTCCTATGTATGTGATTTTTCAGGATCTTCTCACCAGGGAGATAATCGGTCGGGGGTATCTGAGGGGCAGGTTGTTCCATCTGGATTAGACATATGCAGGAGAGAAACCAGGAGCATAGTCACGTGCCTCTTTGACTTCGAGTTCTGATGAGCTAAGTGAAATTTGGTTGTGGCATCGCCGTTTAGGGCATCCCTCTTTTAGTCTTATGAGAAAAACCATGCATACTTTGTTTATTGGTGTGGATGAGTCTATTTTACATTGTGAAACATGTGTTTTGGCCAAGAGTCATCGTGCTACTTATTCTCCTAGTATTTCTAATAAAAGTATTGCGCCTTTTGAGTTGATTCATTCTGATGTTTGGGGGCCATCTCGAGAACCCACTGTGTCGGGTATGAGATACTTTGTGTTGTTTATTGATGATTGTACGAGATTGTCATGGGTTGTTCTTCTAAAAACCAAAGATGAAGTCTTTCCAGCTTTTCAAACTTTTCGTACTCTCATTCAAACACAATACCATCACAAACACCAGAACAAAATGGAGTGTCTGAAAGGAAAAACCGTCATTTACTTGATATGGCTCATGCCCTTCTCTTTAGTGCTCATATGCCTAAGTATCTTTGGAGCAATGTTGTACATGCTTCCTCCCATCTTATCAATCGTCTTCCATCTAGCATCCCTTCAGGGAAAAATTCCATTTGAGGTTCTTGCATCTCATGTCTCTTTACCTTCATTTCATAATCTTCCAGCTCATGTCTTTGGTTGTGTTGCCTTTGTCCATGTTCCTAAAAATTAGAGGTCTAAGTTGGATGCCCGGGCACTTAAGTGTGTGTTTGTTGGCTACGGAGGGTATCAGTAGGGGTACAAGTGCTATCATCCACCTACCAGGAAGTATTATGTCACTATGGATGTTACCTTCTTTGAGGACATGAGTTATTTTTCCTCTTCAGATACAGCTCTTCAGGGGGAGAATTCATATTTTGAAGAAATGTATCATGGAGAGGGGGAGGAATAAGAAGAAGTCACACAAGCAGGAGGTATTTTGACAGATCCAGATGAGTCACTTAAGTCACTTTGTTAATTTTTTTCATTAAAAAAACTTATAAAAAATACTCTTTGGGTGACTTAAGTGATTGACAGTGTAATAGTTGAGTGACCAAAGTGATATATTTGAAACTTCAGTGACCAAAGTGTCGAATGAGTCATAGTTGAGTGACCACTTGTGGAATTCTCCCTTTCTTTTATAATCTAATTTCTATTTTAAAGAAAATAAATAACCTAAATGAGTTTTGGAGTATATTGAAAATTCACTAACTTTATGTCTAAACAGGCAATCAGGCTTACATATATATATATATATATATAGGAATTTTCTCAGGTGCGGATGTCTGTACCGAAATTTCGGTACGGATTTCCTGTTTTCGACCACTTTCTGGTCACATTTTTACATCTTAACCGTTCAGTTTTTAGGTCCTAGTGTATAGATCACCTCTGCAAAATTTTAGCCAATTTGGTGATCGTTAAGGCATCCAAAACTGCAATTTACACGAAAGGACCGAATCTGTCGAACCGGAACCGTTTGTATTTATAATGGTAAATTGCAGTTTTGGATACCTTAACGATCACCAAATTGGCTGAAATTTTGTAGAGGTGATCTATACATTAGGACCTAAAAGATGAACGGTTAAGATGTGAAAATGCTCAGGTGCGGACATCCATATAGAAATTTCTGTACAGATTTCTGGTTTTCACCCACTTTTCGATCACATATTTTAATCTTAACCGTTCAGTTTTTAGGTCCTAATGTATAGATCACCTCTACAAAATTTCAGCCAATTTGGTGATCGTTAAGGCATCCAAAACTGCAAATTACAACAATGTACACGAACGGTTCGGGTTCAACAGATTCTGTTCGTTCGTGTAAATTGCAGTTTTGGATGCCTTAACGATCACCAAATTGGCTGAAATTTTGTAGAGAAGATCTATACATTAGGACCTAAAAACTGAACGGTTAAGATTAAAATATGTGATCGAAAAGTGGGTGAAAACCAGAAATCTGTACAGAAATTTCTATATGGATGTCCGCACCTGAGAAAAATCCTACACACACACTAGTAAGGCAACCTTTTTTTTGGCCATTTGAAGTAGGGGTGGGCAGTTTGTACCCAAAATGTGGTTACCGCCCCGAACCGCTTTACACACACACACACACACACACACACACACACACATACATAAGGAGCCGTTCGAGAGCAGACGTCCGCAACCCAGAAAAAGTGCGGACGTCGCTACTCCTGCCTCGATCGAGCTGCGACGGCAAGGCGCGGCTTGCCGGAGGGAGGCCAGGGGTCGTGCGGAGGGGTCTGCGGTTGAGTAGAGTTGTCGGCGAAGGGTTTTGCGGTGCTGCACAGAACCTGCAGTTGCAGGTGAGGTAGCTGCCCAGAAACCTGCAAGCCCGACCTCCGCCAACCTCGAACGGTGCCCAGAACGGTCCGGGACTCCTTCGGCCTCCCTCCTGCAAGCCCCGCGCCGTCGACGTCCGCACTTGATTGGGCCTGTATATATATATATACTAGTGAGGCAACTTTTTTTTTTGGTCATTTTAATTTTTAAAGGATCGCTTAGGGCTGGGCATTTAAGCCTGAAAACCTGCAAACCCGGATTGGCCTGTCAAAGCCCCACCCTTTCGGGCCGGGCCCTACTTTTTTTTTTTAGCAAAACGGTTCGGGCCGGGCCTTCAATTTCAAAGTTAAGGTTTGGGCCGGGCCTTCACTTTCAAAGTTGAAAAAACTCGTTAGGCCCGTTTTAGTTAAAAATAGACAGATATCCATATATTATTGGTCCTAAAATAGGACTCAAAATATTTACATAGGATCGGATACACTGAATTATATTCCTCACTAAAATACCTAAGCTCCTAAACGACTAAACTTAATCAGTCTCAGCACCCTTCATTTCTTCCCAAACCCGATCTGAACCTAGAGACTAAGAGAGGCTGCCTCCTTCTGTCCTTCTTCCCAAACCCGATCTGAACTGAGAGAGGCCGCCATATCCGCCAACGCTGAGACTACTCTCTCCCTCACTTCACCTGCACCGCGAGACGCCGAGACGACGAGACTGCTCTCTCTCTCTCTCTCATCACATCACGCTGTGAGTTTCTTTCTCTTTTTCTTTCTCTTTGTATCTCTGTATCTCTCTCCCCCTTTCAATCTCTCTGTGTTATTAATGTGTTTTCGTTTGTCAAGTTTTAAATTAGTTATTGATTTGCAGGCGGTTTGCTGGATTTGTGTTTGGTGCCAAGGGGACTGTGATTCAGTCTGTGGAGTATTTCTGCTGTGATGCCAATCTAATTTTGCAAGTATCAAATTGGGTTTTATTCGGTTTATTAGGTTCAGTTAGGTTGTGAATTTTGTGTCTTTTTTATGGAATCTGCAAATCTGTAATTATGGATTTATGGGTTCAAGGTGTTTGTGAGAGCTGACTTGAATAAGCATTTGGATGATAGCCAGAACATTACTGATGATACTAGAATAAGGGCGGCTATTCCTACTATCAAGTATTTGATTCAGAAGTGGGGCAAAGTCATTCTTTCTAGCCATTTGATATGTGGGTTCTCAGTTTTTGATCAACTTGTAGTTATTGATTTCTTGTTTAGTCACTTAAGTTATGAAACAATAGTATTTAATTGAAGCCAATGTTTTCAGATATGTACAAGACTACAATGTCTATTTTGAAAATATATGGGCTTTGTATTTGAAGCATTGAAATGGTTGTATATCATCTGGTTTGATTTTGGAAGCTTCAAAAGCCTTCGAACGAGTGGCTCTGGAGGTGTTTGATTTTGGATAGTCTGATTGCTTAAGTGAGCAAAAATTCCTCTCCCCTTCTTCTTCTCCTATCCCTTCTTCCTTGAAGCTGTTCATATTATGACTAATCTAATTGTTCTTCCTGTACATAGCAAAGCAGAGAGATATATATATATATATATATATATATCCATATAGCAAAGGTAAAACACAGGTTTTTGGGCCCGAAAGCCCGCAAGCCCGGCCCGTTTCATTTCAGCCCGGTCCCTGTTTGTGCCAAAACGGGCCGGGTCTGGGCCCAGTAAAATTTTAGTTGAACCCGGCCTGTGCCCAGTCCTAGGATCGCTTATTAGACCAGTTTTTAATCACATATATATGAACATCTCGACCGTTCAGTTTAATTTTAGGTATATATGAGTAGATCACTTATGTAAATCTTTAACCAAATTGATCATCATTAAGGCATTCAAAATTGTTATTTACAATTATATACATGAACTTTAGGTTGGACAGATTTAATTCGTCCATTGATTTAATTTAGTTTTTAACAATGATCAATTTAGCTGAAAATTTGCATATGTTATCTATTTATGGAGTCCTAATAACTGACTGGTCAAGATGCTGATATGTGATCGAAAAGTGGGTCCCACAAATGCCAAAAAAAAGATCCCTTAACAGAAGGGCCTTCTGTGTGTGTGTGTGTGTGTAAAATCTCATAAACTTATTATATATATATATATATATTTTTTTGAGGTAAAAATAGACTAGGATTTCATTGAGTTAAGTGGGAGGAGGGAGTTCCTCTTGTACATTGTCCTAATACAATCTGGGGTTGTATGTAGCCAGCACACACTTTGCTCTGACTCATATGCTAAACTAGCTAGCCTGTGAGCTAATCTATTACAAGCCCGAGGTGCATAAGAAACCTGGATTGGATGTCGCTGCTATAGCATGAGCTGGATGTCTTCAATTAATGGTCCATACTCCAATAAAATAGGAGATCTGCCATTGATGTCTTGCACAGCCAATAAGCAGTCCGACACAATGCAAACCGACTGGACTTTATGCAATTTGACAAGTTGCAAACCCGACTGAATTGCAAGAAGTTCAACATGCATTGGAGAGCTGACAAACGGAACTGCAGCTTGAAATGCAGCCTGAACCTCTCCTCTAGCATTACGAAGAACACCTCACAGCCTGCCTTTTGTTATCTGAGGAAGAAACGCTCCATCCACATTCAAAGTAAGCGTAGCTGTGCTTGCCGGCCTCCACCATTTACTGACCGGTACTTGGAGTACAGCATCAGACTTTCTAGCTTGGTGAAACTCATCCAACCAATATAGTTATACACCGGAGAAAGATGTCAGAGGCCGAACTGGCCTTGTTTTCCCATAATTTTGAGTTTTGATTTTTCCACAAACCCCATATAAGCATTAGAAGCTTCTCAAACACTTCCATCTTGAGATGCATAGCCCTTTCCAATATCCATTCTTTAAAGCTGATATTAGGCAGCAATGAGTTTTGCAGATGGAAGGGAGCTTGGGATATCAGCATGGTATCCGTATGACATGTACAAAAGAGATGAGAAGAGTCTTCAACAGCGTAATGGCACAGAAGACAGTGTAGATCACCCTCATACCCTTTAGTTGTAAGTCTTTCACGAGTAGGAAGTAAATTGCAGCAAGCCCTGCATGCACAAATCTGCACTTTTCCAGGCACCCGTGCCCTCCAAAGCTTTCTCCATAGCTCCTTGAGTGGATCTCCATTAGGTGATAAGGCTAGGGATTACCAAGAATCTGTTCTCGAGCAAGCAGTAAGCACTCTTGATCGTGTACCAACCCCTACGATCCGGATACCAGTAGTGCTTATCAAGTCCGTTCCGATGTGCTAGAGGAATACTAAGAATTTTGGCTGCCACTGAAGGTTGAAAAATCCCGTGAATAATGGGAGGAATCCATTGTTTAGTAGACGCATCAATGAGATCAGACACCATCTCAACCAGAGAGTGGGTTGGTCTCTGGACAAGGCTCAGTGAGCAGTTTGGTATCCATGACTCATTCCATATATTAATCTTTGTACCAGCCTTGAGCACAGGTCTACCTACAAGAATACTTCTCCATGAAAAGGAAGGTGCATCACCTAACTCTATTTGCCAAAAATCACAGTTTGGAAAATACCTAGCCTTGTACAACTTGGCAATAAGCGACGAAGGGTTTGTGACAATTCTCCATCCTTGTTTGGCTAACATTGCAAGGTTATACGCATATATATATATTTGAAACCCATACCTCCTTCATGTTTTGTAAGACACAAACGTTCCCAACTTCTCCAATGAATCTTCTTTTTGTTCTCTGTATCTCCCCAAAAGAAAGAGGCACATAACTTGTGAATATCATCACACAATCCCTTCGGCAATAAGTAACAGTTCATGGCGTATAAAGGCATAGTTTGAGCAACAATGTTGTGTTTTAAATGATTACTCACAAGCGCACGAATCGATTGTAGTATAGTTAGTGCAAGCACGAGGTTGTTCCAACAAGGATTGAAACTCGAATTGATTCTAACTCAAATAACCAATTGAATACAAAAATAAACAAACATTTGGGAAGATAATGTTCTCAAATAACCATGAAGAGCAACTTCCTGTTTAAATAATCATGTACAAATAATGTTCTACAAATAATCATGTACAAATAATGTTCTACAAATAATCATGTACAAATAATGTCCTACATGATTTAAGAACGTTGAATATAACTTACAATGAGCACTGTGAACTGTAAATATACAACAGAAAGCAGATAGTACAACCAATAGCATCCTACATATCTCCACTGCAACATAACTACAACCAATGAGAAATGTACGTTAATACACAATACATGGCACATGATTATTGAAAACTCATGCCCTTCACTGACAACATACATGGTGGTTCATGTCCAAAGATAGCCCTTCCACACGTACATTGGTCTCAAGAAATTTCCGCTAGAACCAAGTATAGTTATAGGGAAACAAGAATACATATAAAGTTTAACACAATCAAGTATGAAAGGCACTGATATGGCTTGCCATGTTGGCTAATCAGCACCAAGCGCACTCCAAGTACACTCCAGAAAACATCAGATTCACTCCCTTCCATCACTGATTTGGCTTGCCATGTTGGCTAATCGACACCAAGCGAAAATAAATACTTCATTACGATTATGAGTGAAGTCTAAGTAAAGAGAGTAGTACTGAGATATTTCATGCAACACTAATTCCTCTCATTTTTGGTTTTTAGACTGATTTTCTGCAAATGCCATATTTACTATTTTCAATAGAAAGAGATTAGTTCAAGAAATAGTCACATTTATTAGCTCCAGCATTCTGTCAAGAAGATCATGATCTCTGCTCGAGGAGAGATTCCAATCCAAGTGATAACAGATGTACCAGTTTGTAGGATGTAACAATAGGAAGAGTTCAAAGAGCCTGAAACCTGAAACCTGAAACAGTACCACTTTATACTCAAATCATACACGCATATGTAATTCAGATACTGGAGGATCAGAAGTCAAGAGACACACTTTCATTGACTAGAAGCTATTGTACATCAGTAAAAAGCTAAAAAAAAAAAATGGAATTACAGAAATTTTCATTATAAGATATAACTCTCAAGAGAGATTTAAGGCTTACTGTATCAACTTAGATGGCTTGCATGTTGTTAGGACTCGTCCCTTGAACACGAAAAAGAGCTGTCTTGCTTTCATCATAAGTTTCATCTGCAATACCCTTTTCTGCCACAAGCTTCTTGTATCGTTGACTCCTGCCTCCCTACAAGAAAAGCAAAAAAATTTCAGAAGATGAGACACTATCAACATTAGGTTAATCTGAAACAAAACCAACATTGGATTAGGAAAAGAAAAATAAAAAAATAGAGAGGTGTAAACCTTAAAAACAATTAATGTCTTTAAAATTGAAAAAAATTGAGATGGCTCCTTATTCTCCATAATTTGAGCCTGAAAACATAAGTCAGGGAAATCTAATTGGCATGAGTGATGCAGTTAAATGAAGAATTCAATCAACTATATGAACATGGAAACTATGTATTAAACAAGCTATCTTAACAGAACTTACCACAACAGGATTCCCCTTGCTTGACTCAACTATGGCATTCATATGAGAGATAGTATCTGTTCTATCTTCCTGCATGCAAAACAAATAACAATTAAAGAAGAAGATTGAAGTTCACTAAAGGCTACCAGAAGCTGGGTAGTTGCTTCAGATACATAGTAACTCGGAACTTAAACAGCTTTTCCCAGGTAAAGTAGTAATTTATATGGTCTTTTATTTTCTTCTTTTCCCTCCAGGATGTCATGACTAGAACTATGAATAAATCTCACAAAGCTACAACAACCTATCAATACCAGTCATAACAGTCATGGTTACCAACTCACCATTACACTCCCACCACCAAGCCATGCATAAAATAGATTCTCATCCCTTTCGTTGCCAAGATATGTATATTGCAGAATGTAGCAATCCCCACTGAAAAGCTTTCTTTGTTCTGAGGCTGGAACAAGGGACAGTCTATCACCATCTACCCACCAAACCTGAAATGTTATAGATTGCATTAGCATAAAGGAACGCAAGCTTAACACACAGTTTAAATGAGTATGACATTTTCAGAAAAGGGCGGACATACACAATATCAATTCACATAATTAATAATAGAATTGTAATTACCTCTCTTGGAAGAGCCCTCATGATAGTCAGATAGTCATATCCAAAACAACTCGAGCGCCTGTTGTTGGTTTTTCTTTGTCCACTTTACTGCGACAGCCAAGATACCCACTGCCCAGAAACTACATCAACCAAAATTAACATATAGGACACAAAATCGACTGAATTGAAAATCAGAATCGAAAACCCTAGAGCAAAAAGACTAAAAATTGAACAAATTTGTAGTTGGATAGAAGAGGGTTTGGGGGAGAATCTGACCTGCGCAGACTCAGGAGTCGATCTCCTTGTGCTAGAGTGACCTCTTGCGGTAATCGGTGATGGCGGTGCTACGTTGTACGACCTCCTCCCTCTCGGCTGCTGTCATCGTAGTGGTGTTGGGGAGGAGAAATGGGGTCAAAAGGAACAAGGGTCTGGACTCTTGAAGTTTTTGGAAGAAGAAATCTGAGAGCTGTTGCATCTAATAAAGCTTCGTTTATTTTTTATGGGAGGGAACTGAAAATTGGGGAGCCAAAACGAATGACTTCTTTAGACCGTAGGCCCGTAGGTGTCCTTGTTGCCTTGTTGGTATCCTTTATTTCACGGTCCCGCTTCCATTCAAATGAAGGCTGTCCTAAATAACATTTAAGGACACTAAATAAATTGTGTGTCCTTATTGAGAGTCCTCATAGCCGTTTTTTCTAGTAGTGATGCCAAAGTTCTTCTAACTTATGAATTCCAACTTATTGATCCTGTATAGAACTCAAGTAGCCAAACTATAATTTACTCCACTTAATGATAAGGTTCAAGCAAACATGTTCAACTCCATTAAGCACAAAAGAACTAGGAAATCATGCAAACAAAAATATCGACTATGATCAAGCACTTGTATTCTCAATTCTCAACTCTTTAATCACAAGATCGAATTATCTTTTGGCACCCTAGAAAACATCTACTCTTTGATCAAGCATCATGTCCTCCAACCAAATAACTCATAAACAAAACCTAGGTCTTATTGATCCCGAGCAAAGATTTTGAATAAAAGTTCTATTGAAACGGTGATTAAGAGTTTAACATAATAATCAGAAATTCAATAGCAAACCAACTAAACAAATAGAATAGTCATACTAGGGGCTTCATCTCAGCCCTAGCTCAGGAATTTAGCAAAAAGGAACAATAAAAATAACTAAGAAAAACATAGTGAAGGAGGAATAAAGATGGAGGTGACTCCTCTTGCTCTTGTTGCATCCCAATCTGCTCTCCAGGCCGCCTCTTGTCTCTAGACGTCCTCCCTTTCTGCCTTGTAGGTCTCTTTTTAATTCCTACTTGACTTGGGCTTCTTAAGTCTTCTAGTCCAACTTGGAATAGATTTCTTCTCTCAAAGAAACACAACACAAGGTTGTTATAGTCAAGGAAAGAAATTACTCTAAATTTGTCAGACACGTTCAGTCTTGTTCCATTCGAGTGCTAAGATCAACGGACTTGGGCCTCATAAGTCAGATTCCGAAAATATATGCAAAATCCGTCAGAATCTGCCTTCCCAAACTAGGTTCACTTAAATCATCATAACTTCGTCCAGAAGAATGCGAATCCACTTCCGTAAAATTTCTCAAAAAGCTAACATCTGTATCTTTCCAATGGTATATGGCTCGCCTGCTAATTCCTTGTGAGAAGGTACAGTTTAATCCTCAAAGTTGACGCACAGCAAAGACAATTCTGGACGCTCGGGATAGCAAGCACCCTTTCAATCCTGCGTTTGACTTTAAGCTCCAAATCATTATTTTCTCCAATTCAACCTACAAAACAGAAAGACAAAGTAAATAACTCAAATATGACAAGTTCTAAGTCTAGAATCTTACATTTAAGGGTATAAAAATGTATGAAATTGTGAACCTATCAAACAACCTTAATCAAAATCTCCTTGCCAGCACGACTGAGGATTTCAGCTTCTTTGACAATTTATCCTTTATATATTGAAAAATTTGAGTTTTAGATTTACCCACTCGCAATGGGAGGCCCAAATATCTGTCATGTTATGTTACGCACTTGACCTCCAAAATAGCAGAAAGTTGTGCTTGAATATCAGCATGAACATTCGTACTAAAAACCACACTGCTTTTCTCATAAACTTATTATCAAATTCAAACAAGCAATGAATAGTCAATATGGTTATTTCCTATAAACAAAAGTAAAAATTCAATATACCTACTACTACAGTACTCGTATCAATACCTTAAGATTTCTACGTCATCAAAGTAAAAAGAAAGTATCCATTTTATTCCAAAAATATCTCATGGTCCCCAAAAATTTATGATCACCTACTTGGACAAAAAAAAAAATAACAACAATCTTCTATGTGGTTTACTTACTGTTATGCATTAAAGAATTTTAAATTTATTAATGTTTGAAAAAACAAGGACATTCAAATTCTTCTTTATAATTCACAATTTTTTCTTTCGAGAATGAAGTAGAGGGCCTGTACTAGTATTAGAAAGTAGAAAGGTGAGAGCAGCTTTTGCATATCTCGCGTGGCACAGTAGTTTTGATGCCTTTTTAAGCAACATTATGTGTAGGGGTTCGAACCCCGTCTCTATACAATGAAAATCAATTTTGATTGCAAAATTACATATGAAAATGACAAATTTACCCCTCTACTATTAATGGGAGCAAACTTGGTATCAAAACTATAAAATTTGATAGTTCCGTATCAAATTGAAAATGACCCCATAATTCAGGGGGTCTTTCATAATTAATCAGTTATTCTGGTGCTAT
Organism: Rosa multiflora; assembly: GCA_002564525.1. NCBI lineage: Eukaryota > Viridiplantae > Streptophyta > Magnoliopsida > Rosales > Rosaceae > Rosa > Rosa multiflora. The sequence goes on along the minus strand of BDJD01013513.1, from coordinate 60,429 downwards.
AAATATGGTCATTGATTCTATGTTCTAACCAATCTTCTAGGAAGAACATATCAAATAATGTGAAAAACTATTGCAATGATTGCTTCTTTACTGAACGTTTACATTCTCTAAGTGCTCAAGCTGCAACTAAGACAAACATATAGTAATTTAAAAAATAAATCGTTGCCATCATCACCATATATAGAGAATGGAATTGATGCGTGGAAACTACTAGTACTTGAGGAAGATATCTTCGTAAACTTTTGGGTTGAAGATAACAACAGTAGGTGCAGTAGTGCTGAAGAGGGCTTTGACATGGACCTTAGTTTGATGTCACTTAGGGCATGTTTGTTTCACATGACTATTATACCCCACCTTAATTTCTATAACAGTTCAGGACTTCACAAGCCTAGTTTATGTTATAGTAATACTTGATCCATGTTTACAAGTCTGGCTTATCTTATAGTAATACCTGATCCATGTTTACAAGCCTGACTTATGTTATAGTAATACCTGACCCATGTTTGGTAGGCGTAGGACTAAAGAGCAGAACAATCACAATACTGATATCCCATGTTTGATGGTATACTGGACTAAATTAATTTTGAATACCACAATATTTTTTTTTTTGAGCAAAATATTATTTATTAATAAGTGATAATACTTCTAATGTAGTTTTACATTTTTTTTATCAAATAGGAAATAATTTCATTAATAAACTGTGGACATACAAGGCATCCTAAATGGTCAAAATGGCCTCTGCAAAGTAGAGAGCCACCCTTATTCATCAACCGACAAATCAGCTAATACATACTCATTGAACCAAGGAGGTCCAACTTCCTTCCAAAACTTTATGCTATCTACTTTTACAGCTTCTTTGACTATAACAACCCAAAAGGCAGAGAAATGCCTGAAAGAGCAATGCAGAGAAGCAGCTTGTCGTGGATTGAGAATATTATCTTGCAAATTAAAACCCATTTTATTATGGAAAAGAAACCAACTTGAGACACAGAGCAAGAATAGCTGGGACAAAAAACAAGCAAGCAAAGTCTATGTGCTTGGAGAGTCAATGACATGAACAACTAGCATTAGAGGACTCAAAAAAAAAAAAGGATCCTCAATTACAAGAAACAGATATATAGTCAAGTGCCTCACATAATTGATTCAGACGCAATTTACGTGTGTTTCGAGCCCTAATTACCTTGAAATTAGTGAATACTCAATCATTATTTCGTAGTATTACTTTGTTTTCTTCATTTGTAGGAATTTATGGTCAAGAGAGGAAAAAGATGAAAGAAGTAGCAAATTCGAGCAAAAAGTCAACTCTGACTAAATGATAAAAAGTCAACTGGTTGACTACCGGGTCAACCAAGTCAACTTAGTCCGATAGCATGAAGTCCAAGGCCCAAGACCAAAGAAGCACAAGTGAAGACCCAAGCCCATTTGTATTATATCTTTGTATTCAAATTTCAAATTCAAAATGGATATAATGACAATAATAATAGTAGATCGACCACACCTCACACACATCACATATGTGGATGAGATATATATTTGTGTTCACACTAGACACACACTCACTTACACTTTTACCCTTCGGTTTTCTTTATATTTTCCAAAATGTTTTCTAATCTTCTAATTCTCTACATTTTTATTAGGTTGTTTCAGTCTTTTCATTTTGTAGACCCCCGTACTTTTCTTGTTTATTTTAATTTGTCGCATAACGTATGAAACTACGTATTCGTAAGGTACACAAATATTCGCGCTTAGGTTAAGACTTTGAGGCCATTATAAAAGGATTCAGAATTTAGAGAAAATCAAATTTGGGTCTAGAAAACTATTTTTAAAGTATCGAGGCTTAGGACAAGCCCGGAAATTTTCCTGAAATGATTCGGTGAAGTGTTGGAGAAATAAGGATGGTTGAAGATGTATTTTCAGATTGGGCTTGAGGGAAATTAAGAGAAAAATGAAATATGAGCAGCCCAAGCCCATTGGCCCAAAACGAGGGGCAGATTCGACTTTTCCCACTCATTAAAGGGGAGAGGTATTTAAGCAAACACATCCCCCTCAAACCCTAGCCTCTACCCTCATTTTCCTTCAACTCTCTCTCTCTCTACCCGAGACCTTCTCTCTCTACCCTCTCGCCGGTAATCGCCGCCATCGGGATCCCAATCCTCACCAAAATTTCCAGATTTTCTCCTCTTCATTCCCTCTTCCCATTTCTCCAACCAAAATCATGAAATTTAGCCATTTAACCCTCCAAAAACCCTAGAACCCGAAGCTGAAATTGGGGGTTTTTTGATTTCTTCATTCTAGGTTCAAATCAAGGTAATCGTCCTCCTAATCTTGCCTCTATTCATCCGATCTATACCTATTTCTTCCTAAATCTGAGTTTTTGACTTTGATTTGTGATTTTGTTTGCATGAACCCGATTTTCCCTTCAAACCCTAGCCTCTACCCTCATTTTCCTTCAGCTCTCTCTCTCTCTACCCGATCGCCGGTAATCACCGCCGTCGGGATCCCAATCGTCACCAAAATTTCCAGATTTTCTCCTCTTCATTCCCTCTTCCCATTTCTCCAACCAAAATCATGAAATTTAGCCATTTGGACAAACCCTAGAATTTTTGGAATTTATGATCCTGATTTTGTGAGCTATTGTTGTTGTTGGAAAAATTGTGAAAATTAGAGATTTGAGGATGCTTTAATTAGTAGGATTTTATTATCCTAGTTTTCAAAGTGTTGGAATTTTGTGTTGAAGATTTTGGTGATTGTTGTTGTGTATTTTTGGACAAAAGAAAAAGAAAAGGAAGAAGAAAAAGAAAAGGAAGAAAATAGTAAAAGTTGGATTAAATGAGTTTTTACGGTGGTAAAGTGGTAAAAAGTGAAGAAGGTGAAAGTAAAGGTAAATTCGGTAAAAAGAGGTAAAAAGATAAAAGTGAAAGTGTGGAGGTGAATATCATGGTAAAAGTAAAAAGGTGAAAAGGAGAAGTAAATGGGTAAAAGTAAAAGTAAAACTTTATTTATAATTATTTACTTATTTATTTTTAATAAATGAGAAATAATGGTAAATAAAGGAAATACTTGATCAAAAGTCAGAAGTCAAAGTCAAAGGTTAAAATTCAACTCCAAGAGTTGATCGACCTCATAAAACGTGAGGATCGACTCGACTTTGATCGCTTGGATTGGAGAAAGTTTAACGGAGCGATAATGACGTTTTCCTTTTAAGGATGAACTTAGTTTCCCAAATTGGTAAAGGTTGAAAAAATAATTAATGGCCTCATTGAAATAAAAAGATTTAGTGTGCGCGATTACTTAAAGTTGATCATGATGTTTACCTGGATAATTACTTACAAACTAAGTAATGGTTCAGGAAACATGATCGCTAAGGAAGCTTAAGCGGAAAGCATCAGAGTGTGGAGTAAGCCAGCATTTTCCAGGTAGAGTGAGTTGTCCATTCCTTGTTAGAGGCTTTTCGATATATGTGGAATTCTCTAGTATAATATTATGTTGCCTGCAAGTACGTTTTTGGTTGTTCATTAGTCGATGCCTAGTGATACCTGTGTTTTCATAACTGATAATTGTTGATTGCGAAAATCGAGGCTAGACTTGCATGTTGAGATATTGTACCCTTTGTATGTTTGTGCTTGTGACCTGAAAGTGAATGGAACCTAGACGAGTTGATTCTTAGGGATCCCACGGTGTCGATAACCGTGAACCTCCGGAGGGGGCTGTGCTCCTATGTTTGTCGAGGAAAGGTGAGTACAGACAGTGAACCAGTCATAGGAGACTCAGATCCAGGAAATTGACACTTTTGCTACTTGTAGTCACAAGGACTACAGAGTAGTTGGCTGGTTCTAAAAAGATGACGAACCAGGCCGGTCCTCGATTTATTTTAGTTTAGCCGGCAAGTAAGTATCTCGGAGCTCCAAGTTGAAGACATGCCATCAAACATTTATGCTCACTGGTAGGGAAGGCCTTGCTTGGTTGGAGGCCGCTGGAAGAACCCATACATGGTGCATCCGTTTCCAACCCATCTTTGAGTATTGTGATTGCATTTTTTGTGGACTTTTGCTTGTGGTGTGTGCTAATAGCATGTCTTTGTATCGTAGTGAGGCAGGAGGTTAACCTGACCACGCTGGAGCAAAAGCGTGTGGCGAGCGTGATGGGTGATTTTCCCAGGGGAGCGAAGGGGTTTTATCGCCTGTGTAGGCTCCCGATATACGAGAGGTTTCACTTGGGGAGGTGTCCGGGTGAGGGGTTCTTTTTTGTTTTGTTTTTTGCTCATGGTGTTCAATCGTTCGTTGGGTTGTGGCCTCGCTAACATTGTGCATGTATGTTGCAGAGAATATGCCGAACAAGGCCTCTAGCAAGAGCGACTCCCTGTACGCCGAAGTCGATCATGATACCATTATGCAGGGGTTGTTACGAGAATCGGAGACGGCAAGGCGAGTTGATGTTGATCTCTCAGATAAGGTGCGTGTGACTGACCATCGGGTGAACATGCTGTTGCCCGACGAGATGTATCTGAGGTTTCCCGATACTATACTGGAGTATCTTAATCAACGAGCCGAGGATGAGGCTGGTCCCTAGGGGCATGAGGCTTAGGTTGCTCGAGAGCCGGATCGAAGTCCTCAGGGGCCGCCAAGGCAGGTGGGTGAAGTGGGCGAGCGTCCCCAAGTATTTGTTGGCGAGCACCAGTCCCTTGAGACTTGGGAGGTAGCGAGACAGTCCCCCCGAGTCTCGGTAGGAGGGGTGGAGCTTGGTGATGTGGCTCGGCCTTCGGAGCCAGTGGTTGAGGTGGAGATCTCTGTCGAGGAGTTGCTAGAAGAAGTGGAGCGTTGCCAAAGCGATACTAGCGCTTGTGCTCGTCCAGTGCAGGAAGCGGTGTTGGAACAGTTGGGTGCTGTCTTTGGCAATGACACTGGCGGTCCAGTCTCGTGGGAGGTCATTACTGTTGATAATGGAGAGGCGGAGGTAACCAGCCAAGTTGTAGGCGAGACGGCTCCGATGGTTGAGGTTCTTGAGGTGAAACCAAAGTCTGGAGAAGGCGTGATTGGGGGTGCCCAGGTTACCTAGGCGAGGCCCACGGACAGGTTGGTGAGGGGGATGGGATCCGAGTAAAGGACACTTGCACCCCCACAGACGAGGTCGGGTCGTAGAAAAGCACAGTATCATAGCTTATGCTCGGGAGTCCCTTAGTCGGTGTGAGTGTCGATACTCTAGGGGGCAAGTGGTCTTAGACTGAGAATGTATCGCGCTCGAGGTCGACGAGTGGGGGCTTGCGGGGTTCTCGCAATGAGGTTGCCGGGGGTCTCGTGTGCACCCTAGGCGAGATTGGAGTTATTGATGGTGCCATCATGCATATGGTTGCCGACTTGCAGAATTTTCATCGCGACCGCAGTTAAGCGAATGCTGAAGATCCGCGCCTAGGGTATCGGGACGCTCAAGAGAGGCTGATAAGGGTATATATCGCTATGAGTTTGTTTGTTTTGTTCATTTCTTTTGTGTAGGTATGCTGACAGCATGGTGTGTGGTGCAGGCTGTGAACATAAATTACCATGCCTCGGCCGAGTTAGTAGCCCACTTTGATCTGGAGATACCCTGACTGCAGAGGGAGCTGAATGCTGAGAGGGGGCGGGCACACGAGCTTCAGAGTGCATTGGACCAAGGCCAGGTGGACTGCGAGGATATGAGGCGAGCAATTGATGAAGGGATCGCGAGGAGGATGGAGTTGGAGTGATCACTCTTAGTGGAGGGGTCGCAGTGGAGGGGGCTCATCGTCAAGAGGCCGAGGACGCTATCGCTCCGCTGAGGGAGTCCAACTTGGATCTGACCGAGAAGCTATAGTGGGCCCGGGTTAGCGAGGCTGAAGAGCACCTACAAGAGTTAGAAAGGCAAGTCCGAGAACGCAATGCCGAGTTGGAGCTTCGCGCGGCTACTCTGGAGAGTTTGGCTCATTTTCCCGAGCGTGTAGTGGAGTTGGAGGGGGCAGGTTGGTACTCAACAAAGGGAGGTTGACCGTTTGCGAGACGCTGAGCTCGAGGCAGGCGAGAGGGAGGCAGAGATGGAGTGACTGAGGAAGGAGTTAGCTGAGCAGTAGACTCGGGCAAGTAACTTTGCCGAGGACTGCATTCTCCTGCGCGCCGTTGCCACGACACATTTTGACAAACTCTGGAAGGTTAAGAGGGATGGCGCGGATAGGGCGGTGGATCTCTACCTTCGGTCAGACCATTTTCAAGAGAGGATGAACATGGTCTTCTCAGATAGGCCTTTACACTCGAACCGAGATGGTATCATTGCCGGTTGGATTGATAAGGAGAAGATGGTTCTGGATATGCAGGCCAAGAAGGCGGCGAGATCGTTGGCCAGTGCCACGAGTGGTGGTCGAGGTGCTGGGGTTGTGATCTAGGAACAGGCTGTACCAGAGCATGTGTCTGGCCAAGCTAGCGATCCGGGGCCAGAGGGCGCTACTGGCGAGCGGGAGGCCCTAGTGGATACCGAGGGCAAGGTGCAAGGTGAAAATGTTGGAGAGCGAGATGAAGCGGAGGAGCAAGATTGAGTAGGGGAGCAAACATGCAGTGCAGAGAGCGAGAGTTAGCTTCTGCATTGTTTTGTGTGTGTGTGTGAGATAGGCTTGCTTTCCGTGTAAATACGTTAGATTTTCTCTAGGCATTGACTCGCTGGTCTGTTTTTTAGTATGCCCGTTTTGCATTGGGACCTGAAATTTATGGGGAATAGACATTGTTGGGCAATAGTCCCCTGTGCCTAAACCCCAAACCCTAAAGCCTATCTAAGTGAGAAACCCAAGGACTAAGATTACTGGAGGTGCGGTGAGCTACAACGATGGAGATCAGGTGGTGATATGGCCAAGAGTGGTGCCATGGAACTGCCCCCAGTCTTTCCCACAGAAGCCTGGCCAGCCTATCAATCCTCCAATTTAGTGATCTTCTTCTGGAGTTCCTCATTGTCCAAGGAATCAGACTTGGTTGGAGCCAGCTTGCACTGACTCGGGAGGGCAAGCGAGGATAATCGCATGTGTATTGCGCCCTTGTGCTATGGCATGTATCGCATTTGTATTAATATGCAACATGTTGTCGTTGTGTATCGCCTTTGTATGGAGTATCAATTGGTGTATCGCTATTGGCCGCAAAGCCCATTATAGTTAACTTTTGTTTTGGAGAATGTATCGTCTTTCATTATGCTATCGCCTTTCATTTTTGTATATGCTTTTCATTGTGTCGCTTGTCATTGTCGTGGAGTGCGAGTGTGGGTGCCGTATTTTATGGCAAGGGTGTCGTATAGTATAGATACTTGGGGCGAGAGCAAGTGGAGAACTTTTGACATTAGGTGATTTCATGTGGCGTGGCATCTCGTCAGTGTTGGCTGTTGTTGCATTGTATCGCATATCGTGGCAGTTCGTAATGAGCATTCATGAATCACGATGGGTCGCGTAGCGTAAACGTTCATTCGTTCGTGGCGATGTATTGCCTATTGTTCATTCATAGTGGAGTATCGTATATCATTCATTCATTCACTCATAGTGGAGTATCGCGTATTCATTCATTCATTGATGGCGGAGTGTCGCATGACATTCATTCATTGATTCATCCATGGAGATGTATCACGTAACGTTCATTCATTCGTAGGAGCATTCATTCATTCATGGCGAGATATCGCGTAACATTAACATTGATAGGAGCATTCATTCATTCGTGGCGAGATATTGCGTAACGTTAACATTCATTAATCATATTCATTCATTCGTGCCGAGATATCGCGTAACGTTACATCACGTAACGTTAACATTCATTGATCGCATTCATTCATTCGTTTGGAGACATTCATTCATTTGATCGAGACTGGCAGCGCAAGGGTTTGCGAGGGACAGTATCGTACTGTATCAGCTGAACTGGCCATGAACGATATCACATTTACATTATTGAACGCATAGGCAATAAGTTGGGATTGCTATATAGCGTGCCCGTGCATGTTGCTTGTATTTGTAGTGGCCGATGGGGCCTATGGCCATAGAGATTGGAATTTGTGTGACCGATTATAAGGTCAGGTGGCGAGAGTTGTTAGTATTTGCTTAATGCAGTTGGTGGGTATGGAGAGTAGGAGCGTGTCATTCATTGCAAAAGCATTCTATTTATTGGTAACATCATGTCATTTAATATTGCGTGAGGGGAGTTGTAAAATACACTCAAGAAGAAAATGTAAAAGAAGATAGTATCAGTCCTTACAAGCATGGGGAGAGGCGATAGCGGGTTAGAGACCGGCTTTGGGTGCCTCGCTCTACTTAGGATAGTAACAGAGGTGCTAGGCATTCCATGGGTTGGGAAAGTAATGTCGTCTGCTCCCCTAAAGTAGAAAGTAGAGGGCCCAACGGCCTTAATGATTTCATATGGCTCTTCCCAAGTGGCTTTGAGCCCTGTTGGGGTTGGCATTTTCTCCTTCATCACCCAGTCCCTGATGGAAAGGAAGCAGGGCATGACCCTGGCATTATAGTAGCGAGCGATATGCTGTTTTTTGTTGATATTGAGGAGATGGGCTCGCTCGCGGCGTTCTTCCAAGAGGTAAGAGTCGAGGTTCAACCCTTCCGAGTTAGTGGCAGGGTCGAAGCATGCGACCCTTTCACTATGAACCTCCTGCTCAACAGGAATCACCGCCTCGGTGCCGAATGATAAGCAGAAGGGGGACTCGCCATTGGCCTCTATGGGGGTCGTCCTTATCGCCCATAGCACCTCGGGCAATTTTTCTGCCCATAGGCCTTTGGTATCATCCAACCTCTTCTTCAAGTTTTGCTTGATTATCTTATTGACAGCTTTGACTTGGCCGTTTGTCTGTGGGTGTAAGGGGGAGGAGTATCGGATCTGCATGCCGTAGTGGGCGACGAAGTCCCTAAGAGTATTGTTATCAAACTGGGCACCGTTATCGGTGATGATTGTCTCAGGGATTCCGAATCGGCAATAGATTTTCTTCCACAGGAGCTTGATAACCTTGGGAATTGTGATCGTGGCTAAAGCCTCGGCTTCAACCCACTTGGTATTGCAGTCCACTGCGACAATGGCGAATCTTAGCTGTCCTGGTGCTGTTGGGAATTTGCCGATGAAGTCTAGCCCCTACTGGCAGTATCCCCAGGGAGCTATGATGATCGAGAGCGGGACAGAAGGTGCGAGGGGGGAGTTGGTGAATTGATGGCACTTGAGGCATGCGCTAGCGATACGCTTTGCGCCTTGCTCGATTGTGGGCCAATAGTACCCTATACGCAAAGCCTTGAATGCCAGATTTCTTGCTCCCGCGTGATTGCCACAGACTCCGCTACATAATGATAGCAGAACTCTCTGCCCCTCCTCGAGGGAGATATGCTTCAACAGGGGAAGGACCTTCCTTTCCTGTACAGTTTGCCTTCTCGGATAATGTATAGCGTTGCCCTTCTGCGGAGCCTGGTAGCGATAGTCTTGTCCTGGGGCTCGATACCCTTGGAGAGGTAGTTGATGAATGGGTCCATCCACGAAGGTGGGCGTTCGCTCTCAGTTAAGAATATTTCTGAGAATGCCTTGTCAATACTCGGCTTATCCAATATTTCTAGCTTGAGACCTCCCATATCGGTGTTTAGGGGCGATGTTGCCAACTTGGCGACAGAGTCTGCTTTGTTGTTATGCGCCTGAGGGATCAGGGCGATTGTATGGTTGGTGAGATATTGCTGGAGTAGAGCCTTGGCGAGGGATTGGTAGTGAGATAAAGGTGGTTCCTTGGCTTGGAAATCTCCATCGACCTGGTGGACGACGAGTTGGGAATCACTAAAGATTGCCAGGCTCGTGACCCCTAATTCTTTGACCAGCTGGATGCCAGCTATCAGCGCCTCATACTCCGCTGTGTTGTTTGAGGCCTTGAACTTGAATTGAAATACATACTCATATGTGTTTGATTTGAGTGCTTGAATGCAACTTACGTGCAATAAGGGCACGGTCATCAAAGAAGTGGGAAATATTTAGACCCGAAATTATCGTACCACGGAGATTGAAAAGCTAACTTCAATCCTTGGTTATGCCGATTACTAAGTCACTAACAATTAACAAAGAACCTAAAAAAAAATAGCACCAAGCTATTTACATGCCCGGCTAGGAACAACCAAGCTTAAAATTAGTCAAGAGAACCACAAATAAATGCGGAAACTCACAACCAAAAAGTATGGACAATGAAAGTGGTTTGTGAAATTTGATTTTGATTGCGAAAAATAAAATTGACAATTGAAAATTAATATTGCAACTAAAGATAAAGATAATAGAAACTTATCAAGAAATGAAAATTAGGTCACTAGGGTATCCTCCTAGCCAAATT
>BDJD01013513.1:35040-49815 GCA_002564525.1 Rosa multiflora | reverse complement strand
AAGGTTCCAAAGTTAGCCAATACGGCAATCGAAATTGGTATTGTAACTAACCATGTTCTAAACAAGTGTCCTAGCCATAAATTAGAGAAGTGATTAGGTCCCCTAATTTTTCTAGACATCCTCATCTACACATTCAAGAGTTAATCAAACTCCTAGGCATGCATCTAAGTCAAATATTATAGAATAGAATATATGGCAAACACGAAATCAAAAACCATTAAATCAAAACATATTTATTACATTAAATCCATGCTAGGGCTCAAACCCTAGCTTCCTAAATAGACTACTCACAACCCATCCACAAATCAACAACAAAATACATCAATTAAATAGGTAAAGGTGAAGAAGAGTGAGAAGTAACAAGAACAAGTCACAAATTGCTATGGAGCAATTATGACAAGCCTTGATTGATGGCTTGCCACTATACCCAATCTCAATTCTTGATGCCTCTTGAAATCCCTTGAGAAATTGATGAGGATTTGATGGAATTTTGGTGAGGTGAATCTTGTTGAGGCGATGGTGGATCTTGGTGAGGAGAAGAAATTGTGTGGAGGAGTGGTTTTGGGTGTGTTGGAGAAGAAGAGAGAGAGAAGGGTGATGGTGGGGAGTGCGGCAGGAGGTGAAGAAGAATAGGGTTCAGAGAGAGAGGTGAGAGGTTAGGGAATATATATGGGTGTGGATGCTGTCGTCCGCTGCTGTTCTTGGGCTGTCAACAAAACAAAAGGAAATGACTAATGGATAGCTGCCACGTGGGTGGTGGTGATGAGAGGAAAACTGGACAGAAATGTGATGGCGGGTTGCTAGTGTAGTGTAGCACGTGTAATTGGCTCCAAGCAATTAAGCAAACCATCAATGTTTAATTGCTGGCTTGCTGCACGTTATAGCAGATACACTTGGTTAATTAATCAAATCATTGATTAATTAATCAAGTTCATGAATAATTAATTAAGCCACGGAGTGATCAATTAATTGTTTCTTTTCATCGTTCGTTTTCTTCCTCCGATCTTAAAGCACAAATTGTATCATCTTGAAATATTCTGATTCGGCTATCTCAATCATGTTGACTATGCTTGACCGAACTCAACTATTTCGTCCTCTTGTCAGAAACTCCAATTTGCTCTAATTTCGCACCATTTTCTCTCGTTTCCGCAATTCTGCTTATTTTCTACAAAGTAAATAAAAATGGATTAATTACATATTAAGTAACATGAGGATTAGCTTAATTCTAGTGTTTTAGATATAATTACACGCATATAAATGCGTATAATCAGTGTTGCCCTTAGGTCAGTCAAGACTACTCCGGTGCCACTGAGCTTACTGTTGAAAGATCCGTCGACATGAAGAGTCCACGTGGGAGTGGTATGGGGTTCTGATACAGTCTCTTCCGAGGACTCAGCATCTTCTCGCGGTATGAACTCAGCGATGAAATCTACAGCAGCTTGCCCTTTGATGGTTGTACGTGGCGTATAGTGAAGGTCAAACTTGCCGAGTCCGATGGACCATTTTACCAACCTACCTGAGGATTCTGGTTTGTGGAGGACTTGTTTCAAAGGCTGGTTGGTCAAGACATGTGTGGTGTGTGCTTGGAAATACTGTCGTAATCGCTGAGCAGCTGTGAGGAGTGCGAGGGTGAATTTCTCGATACCGGAGTACCTGGACTCGACATTTGTAGATACCTCTACTAGCATGACTAGTTTGCTATCTCATCAAGCATAAGTAACACCCTCTTTGGGACACCCACAAGCCATAGTGAGGCCCAACCGCTACTTGCATCTTGTAGCCCTATGTTCAAGCTACGCTACGGTATCCAGAAGTCACAAATCCGTCGCCGGGAAGCCACCTTTCCGGCCTTGCCAAGTTGCCTCCACAATATGCTTTTCTAGACTAGAATAGTAACTTTGAGTCCCACATCTAAGAAAATGTAAATGAAGGAGCCTCCTTCCCCTATAAAAGGAGACTCCTTCCCACTTACTCAAGGACACATTACATCTCTTGTAAACTTGTTATGTCGCAAGGCTCGACACACTAGTGCACATTCAAGTGGACGTAGTTTCCCGCTAAGGCGGGAAACGAACCACTATACATCTCGTGTCAATCTCTCTCTCTCTCTCTCTCATTCTTTACGTTAATTAGATCCCCAACGGATCCAAACGTTAACATCGGCGCCGTCTGTGGGAAGCCAACACAAGGGCTTCGTCACTTACCATTGAGTTAAGTCATCTTAACGAAGCTCAAAAGAGTTCTTTCTTCTCTTATTTGAGTTATCAAAATTGCTCACTGCCATTTTCTTTTTTCCTTTGAATTATTATATAAACTGCTGGCAAGCATGGCACCCAGCCCCATCCTTGGTGGTAACAAAATTTTTCAACATAAATTTGTTCCCAGTGCTGGCTAAGTTACAGGGTTTCAAGTTAAAGAAAAGTCAACGCTACACCCACTCATAACTTGAGCCAGTCAACGCCCTTCAGAGCTGATCAAGTTCGGTCAACACCGACCAACTCTAGTCAACATCAGTCAAGGCTGATGAAAGTGGTCAACGCTGAACTACAAAAAAAAAAAAAAAATTTGACAAGTCTTCTCTGGGCACCATGGCCATTCTTCGATCATCAGCATCAGCGGCACACCACCGCTAGCTATGCCCAGCGGTCAACAACCAGCAACCTCCGCCAGGCTACCACCGCCAAACGGCAACCAACAGCAACGAAAACCAAGCTTTACTGTTAGCGGCAACTGCTTCCTCCGTTAAGCATAATCAGCGGCAGAAGCTCCGCCAGCCTTCTGCTGGCAAAAAGCTCCGCTAGCCAACCTCTGCTCCACTCCAGCAACCGGCAGCAGCCTCCCTAGCACTACCGCTGACCCAAGCAAAATCCCCGCTGAACTGTACACCGCTGGCTAGGAGCTCCGTTCCGCTACCACTGCTGCTGGAGGTGCACTGCCGAGCTGCACCACTGGAAGTTCTCCGCCGAACTTCACAGTCGAGCTCCGCTGAACTTCACCGCCGGGATACACAGCTGAAAGCCACTGAGCACCTCCGCTGGCCAATCACCGCTGAGCAGCACCTCCCTGAGCACCATGTCACTAGCTGCCATCAGCGGCACCGCTAGCTGCCACCAACACCAACTCTTGCACCGCTAGCTGCCACCATCGCCAGCCAAGGCTTCACCAAGGCTCCACTCTGCCGAGCACCACCAGAAAATTTCCTCCACTAAGCTTCATCAGAGGCAAATTTCTTCCGCTAACCACCACCGCTAGCACCATCTTAGCAGCTCCCCCACCACCGGCGGTCACCAGCTCTGCTAACTCCATCAGCGATAACCAGCTCTGCTAGCACCTCCAGAAGGCACCACTAGCATCAACAACAACCCAAACATGCCCCAAGCTTTGATGGCTGTCAAAATCTGCAAAATAAGCTAAGCCTCTCTCTTCTCTCAATTTGCCTCTGCTACCGAGATATATGAGATTGTCAACATCACACAATTAAGTTATTATTTGTGATCAGCTTAGACTCAAGCCACATACCCTCTGACAATTAATAAAGGGTGCACGTGCTATGCTATGTTCTAAATTTATGACATACACGTAGTATTGTTTGATGGTGCACAACTACAGCACACTTGTCGCTAATTAGGTGTTCCATGTACATAACCAATAGCCACCTACGACACTCTTAATTAATAGATGGGATTCAAACTTGCACGTGACCATGTATGGAGTGCAGACCTTTACACACATACATGCTTACAAAGTCTACACATATACATGTCAATTAATTTCATTACCTATTTGAAATTCAAAATTAAAGGCGCGTGGTGAACATGTTTCTCTCTTAGCTACATATACACATGTCATACGACTAGTGACTAATAGGCCATGCCAATCAAAACATGTTACATGATATGATGCATGCATTATAGGTTATATGGCACCATGCCACTTAAACGTCCACAATATTAATGCATTACCATGGCCCCCGGTCAATGCACATATCAAACATTTAATAGTTTTACAAACTTAGATGCTAATTGTTTGCTTTGTTTTGAGGTTCGATGATCTCTCTCGGCAACTTCCTCAAAACGGAACCAGTACCTCGATGGTTAGTTGATGTATTCCAAATAAAGTCTGACGATCGGATACCTCAATTCTTTACAAGCTATTAAAATCTCGGCTCCAAATCGGCACAAGATAAGTCACCACATCTTATCTTTTACGCTTTTTCAATTTTGAGCTAATGTCATGCCAATACCATGCTTTTACTACTTCTAAGCATGCTTATAGAATATCACACTTGGTATATCTTTACATGTTTCCATAACTTTTAAGCATGCCTACAACATTTCGTAGATTTGACAATACTTTCTAGACCTCACATGTTAGATATGCCATACTTCGTATACCGATCTCAAACGATCTCTAAGTAAGTTTACAATAATACATAATGTTATTAGCAACTTTACTACAAGTACATGCTATACACATATGCCATACTTCTATTTTAATTGCAACTCAATTAGATAAACATGGGACACTCAAACAAAATTTTATTACTTGCTCAATTTGTTTGTCATGTTTCATACAAGTACAAACTTTACGAGTCTGTGGTCACCGCCAGGCGGCAAGGCAACGACTCATAATGACAATGACCGCTACGCGGCATTGCAGTCAAGTTTCTCCTCTGAGAAATAGTAAAGGGACTAGTTAACACAGCCCACGACAGCCATTGATCCGGCAGTTAACCCCGACGCTTGGGTACCAAAGATTGGGCTCGCTACCCAACCCCCTCTGCTCCGTGCAGCTCCCCCTCAACAAACAATTTACCGACCATCCGGAGGTCCGTCGTGGCTGGGGAGGGGGGGACTCCCTGGCGGGCCTAGCGGGGGCCCACCCGAAAGGGCAAAAGCCTTCGCTCCAACCAATTCTAGATGGACGACGCACTCGCACTAATTATGCTTGATATACTGCACAAAGCTACGCTTTGGTATCAACCCGCGAGAACACCCTCCTTGACTGGGGACTCGGGGACTTATACATACAGCCCAGCATAATTAGCAACGGCCACGCTCATGCCTCAGGGCATCACCTTCGAGCTACCCGTTAAAGCCTCAGCGGCATCCACGAGCTCTCACGCTCTCGCCGCAGCTGTACCCACGAGCTTTCCGCTCACGCCTTTGCGGCACCCCCGAGCTTCCGCTCATGAGTTTACCGCTCACGCCTTTGCGGCACCCCCGAGCTTCCGCTCACGAGTTTACCGCTCACGCCTTCGCGGCACCCACGAGCTTACCGCTCACGCCTTCGCGACACCCATGAGCTTCCCGCTCACGCCTTCGCGGCACCCACTAGCTTACCGCTCACCATACGGCACAAAGCTACGCTTTGGTATCAACCCGCAAGACCACCCTCCTTGACTGGGGACTTCGGGGACTTGCACATACAGCCCAGCATAATTAGCAACGGCCACGCTCATGCCCCAGGGCATCACCATCGAGCTACCCGTTAGTGCCTCAGCGGCATTGCCGACCTTTTCGCGCTCGTGCCTCAGCGGCACCGCCTAGCTTTGGCGCTCATGCCTTCCCGGCACCCCGAGCTTCCCGTTCATGCCTTCCCGGCACCCCCGAGCTTCCGCTCATGCCTTCCCGACACCCCCGAGCTTCCCGCTCATGCCTACGCGGCACCCCCGAGCTTCCCGCTCATGCCTTCCCGGCAACCCCCGAGCTTCCCGCTCATGCCTTCCCGGAAACCCCCGAGCTTCCCACTCATGCCTTCCCGGAAACCCCCGAGCTTCCCGCTCATGCCTTCGCGGCAACCCCTGAGCTTCCCGCTCATGCCTTCGCGGCAACCCCCGAGCTTCCCGCTCATGCCTTCCTGGCAACCCACGAGCTTCCCGCTCATGCCTTCCCGGCAACCCCGAGTTTTCCGCTCATGCCTGCCCGGCAATCCTCAAGCTTTACACTCATGTCTACTCGACACACCACACGTTAATGAAACATTGAATTCTTCTACCATTTGTCGCTTGCGACAAATTGAATTCTTTTCGCGTTCCATTAATACGAGCAACAACCAAACAAACACAAGCGTTCAAGTATTCATCATTCATGAATTACAAACGCTTATGCAACTTACATTTATCATATGCAATCCATATGCTCACACGACCATACGCGTTCTCGAGTTTGTACGTCATAAGCGATCGTACTCGGCGCCATTCGAGTGTATACATCAACATGTATCATGCATCTCGTACGTTCATATATGCCAACACATATAAGTGCAACTCACATTTGTTGCCCAATGCAACGAGAATCCTACATATGCCTGTTTTTTGTCTTTGTTTTGCAGGTTAACAAGTCCCTTCTTGCTTACGGAGTTCGGGGACTTGTAGGGGCTCCGTGCTGCCCGGTTACTTATGCTTGATGACTTCATGATTATAAATCCCCAACCAAGAAGCTCCTCTTACTTGGGGACTTCAGGGACTTGTAGATACCTCTACTAGCATGACTAGTTTGCTATCTCACCAAGCATAAGTAACACCCTCTTTAGGACACCCACAAGCCATGGTGAGGCCCAACCGCTACTTGCATCTTGTAGCCCTATGTTCAAGCTATGCTACGGTATCCGGAAGTCACAAATCCGTCTCCGGGAAGCCACATTTCCGGCCTTGCCAAGTTGCCTCCACAATATGCTTTTCTAGACTAGAATAGTAACTTTGAGTCCCACATCTAAGAAAATGTAAATGAGGGAGCCTCCTTCCCCTATAAAAGGAGACTCCTTCCCACTTACTCAAGGACACATTACATCTCTTGTAATCTTGTTAGGCCGCAAGGCTCGACACACTAGTGCACATTCAAGAAGACGTCTTAGCGGGAAACGAACCACTATACATCTCGTGTGAATCTCTCTCTCTCTCTCATTCTTTACGTTAATTAGATCCCCAACGGATCCAAAAGTTAACAACATTGTTGAACCCTTTACCGGTGTAGTAGACTGGTAGTTCATCGTTATTCTCCGAGAGTTTACCAAGGTTGACCGACCTCATAAAACATGAGGATCGACTCGACTTTGGTCGCTCGGATTGGCGAAAGTTTAACGGAGCGATAAGGACGTTTTACTTTTAAGGAAGAACTTAGTTTCCCAAATTGGTAAAGGTTGAAAGAAATAATTAATGGCCTCATTGAAATAAAAAGGATTTAGTGTGCATGATTACTTAAAGTTGATCATGTTGTTTACCTGGCTAATTACTTACAAACTAACTAATGGTTCAGGAAACACGATCGTTAAGGAAGCTTAAGCGGAAAGCATCAGAGTGTGGAGTAAGCCAGCATTTTCTAGGTAGGGTGAGTTGTCCATTCCTTGTTAGAGACTTTTCGATATATGTGGAATGCTCTAGTATAATATTATGTTGCTTGCAAGTACATTTTTGGTTGTTCATTAGTTGATGCCTCGTGATACCTGTGTTTTCATAACTGATAATTGTTGATTACGAAAACCGAGGCTAGACTTGCATGTTGAGATATTGTACCCTTTGTATGTTTGTGCTTGAGACCTGAAAGTGAATGTGACCTAGACGAGTTGATTCCTAGGGATCCCACGGTGTCGATAACCGTGAACCTCCGGAGTGGGCTGTGCTCCTATGTTTGTCGAGGAAAGGTGAGTACAGACAGTGAACCAGTCATAGGAGACTCAGAGCTAGGAAATGGACACTTTCGCTACTTGTAGTTGCAAGGACTACAAAGTAGTTGCCTGTTTCTCGAAGGATGACGAACCAGGTCGGTCACCGATTTATTTTAGTTTAGCCAGCAGGTAAGTATCTCGGAGCTCCAAGTTGAGGACCTGCCATCAAACATTTTTGCTCAGTGGCGGGGAAGGCCTTGCTTGGTTGGAGGCCATTGGCAGAACCCATACATGGTGCATCTGGTTCTGACCCGTTTCCAACCCATCTGTGAGTATTGTGATTGCATTTTTGGTAGACTTTTGCCTGTGGTGTGTGCTAATAGCATGTCTTTGTATCGTAGTGAGGCAGGAGGTTGACCTGACCACGCTGGAGCGGAAGAGTGTGGCGAGAGTGATGGGTGCATTTCCCAAGGGAGCGAAGGGGTTCTATCGCCTGTGTAGGCTCCCGATATACGAGAGGTTTCACTTGGGGAGGTGTCTGGGTGAGGGGCAATTGACAACGATAAAATGTGGTGTCATAGTGGCGATAGTGCTGCCTCCTCTAAGTGTTATCCGCAGGTCGTCGGATCCCAAGGGTTGTGTCATTTCTCTTGCAAAACTAATCAGGGGCTTGTGATCTTAACTCAATTTCTTCTTGTCTCGGTTGAGGCCTTCGTAGCAGCTGCCGAACATGACACTGACCGCCGCGCCTCAATCGGCCAGGACCCAATGGCACCAATAATGGTCGATGACCATGGTGATCAAGAATGGGTCGTTATGGTGCTTCTTTATGGTGTCCTCGCAGTGATTAAAGGCTATCGAGTTCCATTCTACCTGTGGGGTGTGGCAGCCATGGCTGAGTCTCAATATCTCCTGGCCCCGAGGGCATTGGCGCTTTTGTGCATGATGATTCTTGGGTGCCCTTGGGGCACCGCCTTGTATCGTTAGGATATGTCCGTAGACTTCAATGGCGTTCGCGCCCATGGCGGGAGTGCGATACTGCGAGAGCTGGCTCTTTGGATGAGGTGCTCGATAGCATTTTTCAGTGCTCATCAGATATTGGTTGGGTGGCCAGATTCCTCATGATATGCACAATATTTACCGTTATCTAGCGGTTTTGCCTGGCCAGGCTTACGCTTTGGTGGGTGTGGGATGATGTCCTTGTGGTTATTCCAAATATCCTCATAAAAAGCAGTGAGAAAGGTGTAAATATCGTATCGGGGTACCTCAAATCTCTGGTCTTATTGTCTGGTACTGCTATATGGTGCATCGCAATACCGACAGCTGGAGGAATTGTATTATGGCTTCCAGGGGCTCTTTCCGTACTGCTTGTCCTTCCTATCACTGTAACCTTGCCCATCTCGTGGGGCCCTATCGTGCTGCTGGGCAACTTTGTCCCTATTGGTGTCTTTGTTCCTGCTATCGGAGGTCCCGGCGAGGTGGTTCTCTTGCTGTTCGGTGACTGGATGCGCGTTGGCGTTGGTATCGAGGCCGAAGGTATCGTATTTGGCCTGTGCAAAAGTGGTAGCTGCAACGAGGAGGTCATCATATGTCGCAGGGGGATTGGTGTTTATTTGTAGTAGGAAGTATTCTGGCTGGAATGCTTGCTTGAATGCCGATACCGCTAGGGCCGGGTCAAGGGAGCGGCATTGCGTAGCCTGCTTTTGCCATCGGCGAATGAAGTCTCGCAATAGCTCATTTGGCCGCTGTTTGAGCCAGAATAAGTTAGGTGTCGTGTGATAGCCACTGCCGCACAGAATGAATCTACGGAGGATTTTGTCCCCGAGAAACCATCGCAGGGCCTCGTCCGTTAGGGTTTCCTCGAACGGGTGACATGCCATTGCGTCCGTGTATCGAGTACCCTGTAGGATGGACTGGAACACTTCCAAGTGGTGGTAGGGGTCTCAAGTGCCGTTATATTTCTCAATCTTGAAGGGCTTGGCCTCCCGTGGGCGCTTCTCAGCCTGTATTCGGGCAGTGAATGGTCCCATGTTTTCCTGAAAGCCTGCAGTGATCGGTTGCCAGCCTGTCCTACGTTTGGCGCTCTCTACCCGTGCTTGTAAGGAGGCGATGGCTTGGCTCATTTGGAGCAATAGCCGAGTATTGGGGTCGGGTGGAGCTACGTTGGCGGCTGTGGCGGTGTTTGCACATAAGGTTCCCACTATATATGGGACGGGCTGAGGTGGTGGCGCTGTGCCAAGTTGACTGAGGAGTATGGGGGATTCAAGTAGATGACTTGTGGTCCGGTACTGGTGCTGCTTGGTGTAGGGCCCGTGTGTCATGCTCCTGATTTTTCACACAAATAAAAATCGATATATAATCTCATAATTATACATGCGTGAAAATTCAGCCATCAATACAAAATATATGGAAACATCTTCCCCTTAAAACCAAATACATATTGATGTCCTGAACCCACAATTCCAATATTGACCCGCTCCATAGAGTCATACATAAGCTTACGAATTCAGAGCTTACTACATAGCGGAAGTCATAATAATGACAAACCTACTATTCATTAATTTATTCCCTTGTATTTATTCATTAGAATTTTTAACAAGCAATTTAATTTAAATGAGCTCCTAGGTTGAAAATTTGTACAATAATAGTTGAAGCTTCGACATTAACGCTTGTGGTCGCAAACTTTTTTGAAAATTGTTTTCTCAATGTTTTGCTAATATTTTAGAAAGAAAAAGTTTTTTTTTGGAAAAATAACCGTAATCAACGGTTCACTATCTCAATCAAGGCCTAAATGATGACAAACATGGCTAATTGTTTCACATGGTGCATATTACTATGTGCTGAATATATAAACATTGGCAAATCTCTTTTATGTCATTATCGATGTTTCAAATTGCATGAAATCTCTACATGCCTACTAGTGTGGTCAGACTTTTTTACTACTTATATACAAACGTATATCTTCCAAGATAAACAACGTGAACATAAAAGAAATTTGCTAATTTTTTTTTGATATATGGGGGCCAAAAGGCCCAAAGAACAAAGACAAAGAAAACAATTAGGAAGTAACAACTACATTCCTAGTTCTAACAGTTTCACACAAGTCATCAAGAGCAGCATTCACAACTTGACCGTTGGATGTGATCACTATGGAATAAAATGTCTAAGGTAAAAAATTTTCCTTCTTTAGTATTCGCTTAGATGTCGATCCACATTTGTCAACTATATTATATTAATTAAACTAAAATGCCCGTAACCAAAATTTTATTTAAGCAACATAGATTTCTAAAGAACGATTTTTTTTTTTTGTTAAGAAGAGTGTGTTTTTTTTTTTATTTACTTTTTTTCTTTAAGAAGAGGTCGAGCAAGTAATGCGGTTATATAATTCTTTCTTTTTAATGATTGAAACAATAAAATTTTATTTCAGTATATTCTTTATTAAATGAAAAAAAAAACAACAAACATAGAGTTTAAGGTGGAAGCAGCCCGAACCTACAGAGGGAAAATGATATTCAAAGTTAAATAAAATGTCCAATGAAAATATTTTTACTTCATATTTTTGTAATTAATATAATTTGTTTATTAAAAAAAAAAGATAAACACAAAACACAATTAAGAAAATTGAAAAACTAATTAATGTAGTTTGTTTATATATGTATTTGGAGGCCTTTTTAAAATATTGTAATTTTGAAAAAATAAAAAATAATAAGACAAAGAAAGAAGAAGAAGAAGGTGAAAAAGCGAGAAATATAGAATAAAATGAAAACAAAAAACAAAGACTCTGACGTTGTGGTGGTTCGAACCCGCATCAGAAAGTACATAATTATGTGCATCTACGGCTGTACCATCTACGGCTGTACCAATTGCGGTTAGCGAGAAATATTGCTTCCTTACTATATATAAGTGTCAGCTCTCTGATTATCAGATTCCACCATGCCCAGAAATCCCAGAAAACCCAGAATTCATGTTTGTTTATTGTTCCTCTCTTTTTCGACGTCTTCCTTCAACTTGAAGGTCCATGGGACAAGTTAAACGCTGCTCCGATCTGAATATCAGTGGGATTGGATTAGGATTCTTGTCATCGTCGTCTTGACCGCCGCCGGCTCCGACTAAGTCTGCGGCCCATGATAGCAATCCTGCCATAATTCACTCTCTCTGTGAATTTGCAGTGTTGGGGTTTTGAAATTGAAACCAGAAACAGAGCAATTCGTCCATTCCCAAAACATATTTGAGATCGCCGGTCGACTGTTCTACTCCCTCTCTCTCTCCTCTCTGTTGGTTTTGGCTTGAAACTTACCATGATTTTTATCCTTTAGATAAATTTTACCTTCTTTTAACTTTTTTTTTTTGATTCAATCTCAGCAAAGTTAACATCTGTTAACCCTTTCAAAAAAAAAAAAACATATGTTAACAAAAACTTTGTATATATGGATGACTCAGATTACATAAATAACCGAGCCTGTAAATGAATGGCTGAGATTATGTCAGTGCCAATGCACTGACGGTGCATAGAATCCTCTTCCCTGCACGTAGCTAGGGAAGCGTCTACGGCTTTAGGACAACGAATGCCATGCCGTGCCTTGATTCTTTGATTCTTTTCTCCTTTATATAATTTGTGTTTATATTATTTGCTTAATTGATTTAGTTGTTTGATTAAATTTATTAAAAATAAATATTTGATACCATATGCCCAACATCTATCATCAGCAAAACTATATTACCACATCTACTTGAGCAATCTTTTGTCAAAACGAAATACAACATTGGAAATATATTAGCCGTGTACAACCAGATATGCACGACAAACCAAATATAAAAAAAGTGCAAATACTAATATGGAATAGGAAGACATAGAAAAGTCGCTCATGTCACTCATGCGTAGAAGTTGTTGAATAGATCATGGCCATCTATAGTCGACAATTGTACCATATCTTCAACCCAGAAGTTTGTGAAGAAGTCGTCCTCTAAACCAAGACTAGAACATGTTGTTCTATCAATGCTTCCTGTACTGTCTTCAGATACAACTTTCCACCAATCAATTACATTCTCTAATTCTAGAGTTTGTGGTGGTGCTGTTGGTAAAGAAGTGGAAGAATTCTCTTCTGAAGGAATATGCTCTAAATTGGCATCTCTTTCCAAAAAATTCAACCTTTTGATGAAGGTTCGTGGTCGAGGTCTTACAACCAAAGGGGCGATTGTGTTTTTTTGGGATTTATCTTTCATTTTTTTTGCGCCTGAAGTCATCTTTTGATTCTTTTTCCGTTGATAAGTATTCCAATAGTTCTTTACATCGTTGGCTGTTCTTCCCGGTAGTCTTCCAGCAATTAAGGACCACCTTACAAGTTACAACCATAAAGAAAAGAAACACCTTAGAAACTTATGCAAAGTGGCTGGGGAATTTTGGAATGAACAAATTCGGTAAAAATTATTATTTTCAAAATAATAAATGAATTATACATTCAAGTTTGGCAAAGAAACTCACATTTGTCCTTATTAACAGAGATACATGCAACTACCACTTGAATTACTTTAAGTACAATATATTTTACTTTACAGGATTATCTTATTTATCTTAATGATGACTTTTTTTTAGTTATCACTTGAGTTGTATGTTGAAGAAGCAACATGTGTCATTGCAGTGACAATATTACATGAAATACAACATATATAAGGAATGTGTATATATGTCCCACACCTTACTCTCATTCCACACTTTTCTTACTAATGTTATGAAATGTGCATGTAGCATAACATTTTTAACTTACACTACTGGAAAGAACTACCGAGGACAAATATATAAGGAACGATATGGCAAGTTTTTTCTCAGTTTTTGAAGAGGGAAATGAGAAATAATTTAAAACTGAGGTCCTACATACATAATGTTGAGGTCTGAATATTTTCAGGAATTAAGGGTATTTTTGTCCACCAAAAGTATTTCAACTTTAATATATTAAAGAAAAAGTATTCACAAGTTTGGTCGAGAGAAGGATATGTTGTCTTGATCAGGGGCGGATCCACATAGAGCCTAACTTGGGCACTTGCTTAGATTGGATTTTTGATTTTATATTGATTTGGTGTAGGCAAGGGCTGTGAAAATGGCAAAAATAGGGCAAAACAAGGTGAATTGGGGAAGAAAATGACAGAAATTAGGCAAAAACAGGGCAAAACCAAGGCAAAATTTTCACAATTGCCTCCAAAATCTGCAGCTTCTTTCTAATTTTCCTCCCTTCCCCTCCTGCCACTGACTTGTCTTACCTACAAAAAAAATTCTGGATCCGCCCCTGGTCTTGATATATTTCGAACTAATGAGCTTAATTTTTCTTTTCTCAATCATGTAAAAATATTTTTGGTGAAAGAAAATGCCCTTTATTTTTTGAAATAACAAAATTCTTGAGACCCTGCCGGACTATGTTAATGGTGATAATGAAAGAGGTATGAGAATATTTCGAAAGAAAATGATTTCGGGTACGTAAACAATAACCAGATTTCATAGTTAGTTATGGGATTGTTTTCAATCCTTTTTTCAAATAATTTGTAATTAATTCATAATAAATTTTGTTTGAGAAAGGCTATGGTTGAGATCCTGATGTTTGATTGGTGCACAGGCATGAATAAGTACTAGGCAATAATAAGCAGCTACATATCAGCCAGCGGAGTTCCCAACACTAAATTAAGTAAGTACAATATAAATGATGCGAAAGGAGGATGGGCTAAAAGCCTAAAAGTAGCTGAAAAGGCCAACCGAGATATTTATTCAAGAAAGAGTTTTTCTATTGGAATATCTAAATTTACTTACTTGACCTCTATGCTTTTTACACCTCCTATCAAATTTTCAAATACTAAATTTACTCATTAAACCTCACTAAAGTTCATCAAATAACCTCACTAATATAATTAATTTACAAACAAACTAAGATCTTTATAATAAAAAACTTAGTCATTTCAATGATTTAATTACTCTATAAATCTTAACTACATCTTCATTCCTTAATCAGACAACATAAATCTCTTATCCAAGAAAAAAAAATCAAACGCAAGGTATTGAGTTTTAAAAATTAATAAAAATAAAATAACATGAACTATTATGTGATTTTTTATTTATTTACTTTTTCTTTTTTAGCTGTTCAAAAAAAAAATTATCATTTTTTCTTAATGTTACATTGCATTCTT
>BDJD01013513.1:16487-32854 GCA_002564525.1 Rosa multiflora | reverse complement strand
AAAATATATATATATATATATATATATCTTATCTAGAGTGAGGCCTTACTCTGAAATTAATTTGTGAGGTTGGAGTTTAGGGTAATTTTTCGGTCTTATATCCACATCTCGACCGTTCAGTTTTTATGTATTAATGTATAGATCATTTCTGTAAAATTTCAGCCAAATTGATGGTCATTAAGGCATTGACAATTGTCTTAAAGTTAGTACGGTTCATGGTGGACAGAATCAGTTCGTCCATTGGTTTAAGTGAGTTGCATACCTTAAAGATCATTAATTTGGCTGAAACTTTGCAGAGATGATCTATACATTAGTACCTAAAAACTGAACGGTCGAGATGTGGATATGAGACCGAAAAGTGACCATAAACTCCAACCTCACACGTTAATTTCAAAGTGAGGCCTCACTCTTGATAGGATCTGTATGTGTGTGTGTGTGTATAGAGGGCTTCCACTAAGGGATCCCTTTTTTTGATTTTTTTATAGGGATAGGCATTAGACCAACTTTTAGATCATATTTTTACATCTTAACCGTTCAGTTTTTAGGTCCTAATATATATATCATTTCTGCAAATTTTCAGCCAAATTGGTGATCGTTGTTAAGGCATCCAAAACTGCAATTTACACGAACGGACCGAATCTGTCGAACCGGAACTGTTCGTGTTTATAATGGTAAATTGCAGTTTTGGATGCCGTAACGATCATCAAATTGGCTGAAAATTTGCAGAAGTGATCTATACATTAGGACTTAAAAACTGAACGGTTAAGATGTGAAAATATGATCGAAAAGTTGGTCTAATGCTTATCGCTATAAAATACCAAAAAAAGAGATCCCTCACTAGAAGGGCTCTGTCCTATCCAGAGCGGAGCTCCGCTTTGAAATTAACTTGTGAAGTTCAAGTTTTTGGTCACTTTTCGGTCGCATATCCACATCTTGACCGTTCAGTTTTTAGGTACTAGTGTATAGATCATCTCTGCAAATTTTCAGCCAAATTGATGATCGTTAAGGCATTGATAACTTCCTTAAAGCTAGTACGGTTCAGGTTGACAGATTCAGTCCGTCAATTGGTTTAAGCGAGTTAGATACCTTAACGATCATCAATTTGGCTGAAAATTTGCAGAGATGATCTATACACTAGTACCTAAAAACTGAACGGTCAAGATGTGGATATGCGACCGAAAAGTGACCAAAAACTTGAACTTCACAAGTTAATTTCAAAGCGGAGCTCCGCTCTGGATAGGATCTGTATATATATATGACACATATTTACATGTGTAATATTGTTATTGTGGTAACTTAATTATCTTTTCGGTAATCTTCAATCTTTTACTAGCTCTACCTACACCATATATAAACCGGTAATTTTCTGCACGAGGCGAGGTCTTCTACCACATTCCAAGAGTATTGGAGCATGAAGCAAATCTTTCCATAAAGGTTTCTTTGACAGATAAACCAACCCCATGATGAAAACACAACGTGGTATGGTAGTATGCAAGACACCTAGCTAGCTAGGCCAGAATTTCAGCTAGAGCTTACATCCTGCAGACGCAGTCTGATTGATTCCATAAAAGAGAATCAGACTCTACATAAATACCTTCACATAATACAACAACTACAACAGCTAGGTTGAGACGTGCATCTGTGGTATCCACGCGAAGAGAAAATCAGAGAAAGCACGTTAGCTGGGACGACAAGTAGTGAAAACAACTCTAAGTTCGAATCAAATTTGATGATCAAAGATGCTTAACTAATAACTAGTCAAACCGCATGCTTAAATTCAATTCCACTTCTAGAAAAGCACACAGAAAAACAAAAGATTTAAAAATCTGGTGATCCCTTGGGACCGTGCATTGATCATAGTCTGTAGCACTGACCAAGCCCTACTAGACTTCTTTCTCCTTCTTCAATACACGGGGTCAAACTGTTTTAATTACTTATCACCAGAAGAAAAAATTATAATAAACTGGAAAAAGAGATACTGATGCTGTTTGTCATGTTTTGAGGTGTATATGCATATGATCGCTGGGCAATTCGTACGTTAATTAGGTGAAGGTCACTATCAAGTTTATTTTTCTTTGTTGACAGTTCACATGAATGCACTGTTAGACTCTGGAATTGATAGTTCTTGATTGCCATCAGCCATAACTTGTGTTGCTGTTACCTTTCAAAACCAAAAGCTTGTTAGCAATCTAGATCGGTACACGTCCCGACTGTTCAGCTTGGCTGGCTGGCTTGCTCGAAACCATAGCTCGATAGGCATGAATTACGCTCGCATATGATGAAGAATACAACAATTTATTTACCGCACATATATGTGGGCCCTACACCTTTTTTTTCTTTTTTTTTTTTCGGTGAATCGAAAGAGGTCAATCCGATTTTATAATTCAGCAAGCAGTATTAAACGATACACCCCTATGAAGTCAATTGTAAAGTGCCGTCCTTTAGCACATACAAAATCCTATTCTAAAACAAATAAAACCCAGCATACCCAGAGTACACTCACTTTTTCACTTTTTAGAAAGTCCATGCACTATTATTCTAGCAAATACTTAGATGCTTAGAAGGAGTTTAATGAAGTTACCAACTAATCATTTGATCTTTGCGACCTAAACAAAATTTAAACAGTAAGTGGCCACTAGATCCCCATTCCAGCTAAACCCACACCAAAGATATAGGCCAAAGTTAGCCCAGTTGGAGTTAGCCCAGCCTGTCAGACCGTATTGAAGGTGAGAGATCCATTCTCCCAGGCCCGGCTTTGGCCCAGGGCCCAAATCTCTCTTAGTCTCTTTTTGCTGGGAATCAAATTAAGAGAAAAGCAGGAATTTAAAAAGCTGCTGCAACTAAACAAAAGGGAATGTCCATTCTTGGGCAATTCATGTATGGCAACATATCGGGGCCCTGCATGTTAGAATCAATATGAAACATAAACTTACAACTCAAGTATACTATCTCAAATGTTAGATCAATGTTATGAAATAAAATCATAAAACTAACTTAGTGGATTGCTGCCGTTATCCATTGGTGATCTGCTATCGTTATCTATCTGATCTTCTCCTAGATACACACTGTATCTCTCTTTATTGCTTGATGGGACAAACTCAATGAGAGCGTTTTTTATGTTCTAGCAGGGATCAAATATAAATTCCACTTTATTTATAAAGCTGTTCAACACAGCAGTTACATGGCATTTCCTGCCATCAAAGAACTGTCAAATTAACTTCCTAATAGATTTGTTTGGGTAACCACACATTTGAATTTCAAATTTTTTAACAGATATTCTAATATATAAACTAAATTTGATTACTTAATAAGTTTATATATATTGGTTAATGTATTTAGATTTGAATTCAAAACAGTTTATTTACATTAACTGATGCATACAAAATATAATAGATAGTTCATATCTATTGCTATGCAATAGGTATGATCTCACACTGCAACTAGACAAAAGAGCATGGTTAGAGCAGTTCATATGGGAGTTGTTGCCACTCGATAAAAGTGAAGGAATACAACATTGGGCCAATAAAAGAGAATAAGGGAGATTAGCCCGGTTACTCTTAACACTTTTTATTTCGCAGATTCTTCATCTTCTAACTCTTCTCTTCTTCCTCTCAATTCACAACTCTCAAGGCTCATTAATCATGGAGCAAATCGAGTAATTTTATATAAAGGGCCCAATTTTTTATTTTTGTTTATATAAAGGGCCTAATTTTATTCTTCGCCCTGGGCCTTGAATTTCTCAGGGCCAGGCCTACACTCTCTGTAGCCCACTCTTTGTAGCCATCCTCAAATTTGAAGGCGAGTGAACTGTACACAAAGAGTTGGGGACCAAACTCAACTAAACAAAAGAGAAAATTAGCTTTAAACCCAATTTTACAATGATTTATTAGATTAAACTCAATCACTTTTTTTTTTCAATCTACACTCAATCCACATCATGAAACATTCCTTATTGAGTAGATTGTTTAATTAATACAATCTTCATCTACTTTTTTGTTCCCATTGTACCCTTTAGTAGTTTGTAGAAAGTCATGGAAAGAATTAATAATATGGCTTAATTCCTGCATGCTTTGATTTCAATTTTTTCTAAAAATTATATAGAGCATCATGATTTCAAACTATAGAGATACTAGTTCATGTTTCTGAAGACCAGAAGAAAGAAGTAAGAAAGAACTTCAAATTATTGTTGTGAACTTGTATATCACTTATGCATTTGTGATCATATTCTCTTTCTAATTTTTAGCTTTCAAAAGTGTGGTATCTACTAAGGGCACATTTACTTACTTGGAAGGAAAGGGAATGATTACGGGGTAAAAACATTCATGCGTTTACTAACACATAAAAGAATCGGAATGATTCCGGGTAAAAGAATTTCTGCGTTTACTAACACATGAAATAATCGGAATGGATGTAGGTCCCACCTCCTTATCAGGAATCGATTCCTAAATACTCAGGAATTCGATTCTTGAATACTCAGGAATTCGATTATGAAGAGAGAAGATGGGTTTAGGAATCATTCCTCCGGAATCAATACCGATTCCTTTATTCTCCCATTCCACTTGTCTCCGAGTCATGATTATTTTCCATTCCAAGTAAGTAAATGTGCCATAATAATGTATGTTATTCATTAGATTTAGTTCTTTCAAATATTTTCTTTTTCATCATTCTGCCCTGAATCTTATGGTAAAGTATCTTGTTCTAAGTTTGAACTTTTCCTTTGTATATTGTCATATTAATTTGATGGTTGGTCATTTCCAATTGTTACCTAATAGATAGGTATATGCATATAGGGATAAGTTAGAGATTCAACCTAAGAAATATGGTCAAATTGCAATGATATATAGAATACCTAAGAAAGAGGTTGATGTGAAAAATAATTCTAATATATAGGTTGATATGAAAATTCGTAGAAGTGAGGTTTGTTAAACATACGCGTCTAATCTTTAGGTTATAATTAGAAAGAAAAATAAATCTATTAGCTAGGTTAAAAACTTAAACATCTACCTTTAAGTCAAGTTGCAAGTAAATGCATAAATGAAAAACATAAATCTAGAGTTGTGTTGCAAAACACAACAGATAAGAACAACTAAAACTAACTAGTAGAATTTCAGAGCACAAAATCTACCTTTAAAATAGAAAGTTTAAATTACCAAAAGTAGATTCTATATTCATTTTTTTTTTTGAAGGAAAAGAGGTAAGAAATTTATTGAAACTTTAGCAAGCTTTACAAAACAGTAGCTTTAGCTAGTTGCCAATGGAGCAAGCAAGAACGAAGGAGAAGAAAAAATAGAAAAACTCTTGAGTTGCAGCACTAGCATATGCTGCCATTATATCAGCAACCTTATTTGCAGTTCGATGAACATGCACTATCTTCAGATTGGAAATGCCTTCAGTAATTGAACTTAAGTCCTCATAGATACGCCCCAAAATAGAAGTGTTAACGCCTTCAGAGTCCGTTAATTGCACATCTGTTTCCAACAAAGCTTGGACCAAACCATGCTCCAAAGCAAAATTTATTACCATTTTACAACCCAGTACCTCTGCATGCTCAGGGCCAAGCAAACCTTGTAGAGGCTTACCTCCACCACCAAAAAACAAGCCTGAAGTCCCTTATTACAAAGCCAACTCCACCATAGTTTATAGCAGGATTATAAGCCCCATTCACATTAATCTTACACCATCCCAAAACACTGGTAAACTTTTCAGGTTGTTAATGTTTCACCACTTATTGAATTTTGATGAATTTCATAATAATTACATAGAAAGATTCTGAGTTGTACTTGTACCTACATGCTTCAAAATGCCCTTTTGTTTCAGGGGAACCTTTTATTTTCCCTTATCAACGTCCATCAGAGACTCCTCGCATGGTAAGTGGACCCATACATGAACTTCCATATTTTATGATGAAGTTTCACTATAGCTTTGGAATGATTTTGACCTTAATCAACAGTCTGAAAGAGTTCTCGAGCCAGATTCAGATGTCAAATGTATAAGTTTTCGGTATATTTCTTAGTTGATGTATCAAATTATGAGTAGGGTTGATCCAGTGTAATTTGTATACATTTGTTTTGCCTAATTACCAGGACTTGGTTACAGTAGTCAATTATTGCCGCATTTTAATTATGCAGGAGGTAATACGAACTACTTCTATTTTTGTTTTCTCTTCTTCATGGTTCTTACCCTCATTGCGCTCTTCTCTTCTCTTAGCCTGTTGCTCAAAACATAAGGGTAGATCATCATCCTGGTGGTGGGCATTGGTTTGCTACGGGTCTCTCTCCTAATGTAAGCACACTGCTCTAACTATTTGGTTGTCCACATCTTTAACCTATCTTCACTATAACAATGCTTGCTTATCTGCAGATTCTAGGTAGAAACAGGGTCTCCATGCATAGCAACCCACATTGTCAGGATTGAAGTAGCAGTTATCCTTCATTGCTTCTCTGCAGATTCTAGGTAGAAACAGGGTCTCCATGCATAGCAACCCACATTGTCAGGATTGAAGTAGCAGTTAGCCTTCATGATCCCATCATCATATTAGATTATAGTTGTTTTGTCCATGGCTTTGTCTAATATAATCCCTTGAGGTATATACTTGAGAGTATTTGAGAAAGTTAGATGAAACTCTTAAGGTATATACTTACAAGTCATGTGCTGCCCTTTTCTATCTGACAATCTTTAGCAATAGTTTTTCTTCTAGACACTGTTTAGTTGTGTAATTATTTGATTAAAAGCACTTCCATGTGAACTCAAGTAGTTGATATGAATGTTAGGTTGCTGCTCATAATTTTGCTCTTGAGTTGATAGTCTACAATGCTGGAAGGGATATTCTAGATGGCGATCCTCTGGGCAGGTTGAAGGAAACACTCAATAACAACTTGACAAGGTGCATATTGAAGTGACTGACTATTTGCAGACTTTGCTATAGATGGAGACTAGCAAAGTGATTTTGAGTAAGGCTAGCTAGCTAGATTTTTTTTGAACCATTTGGAGTAGCTGTATTGTTGCAACAGTTGCGAGCAAATTAAACTACACGTAGTTATTGCAATGGTATGTTTTAGGCTAGCCTTGAAGTAGGTTGGGGTTTTTTTGCCTATTTTTTGAACTATTAATATCTCTAATGTTGGATAAAAATGAATGCAATGCCCCGCATTCAAATTAATTTGGAATTTCATATTGTCAAATATGGATTTGGTTGATTTTGTAGCAGAAATTACAAAGCGGACATCATGCTCAAATAAATGACATGATGTGTATAAATCTATTTTAAATTAGTATTAGACTATAAAAATGATGCCATTAAAGAGATGATACATCAGATTGGAAACAAAAATCAATGTCTCTTTATTCAGTGCACATCGAGTTATTAAGTAAGAAACGATGTAACACAACCCAATGAACATCGACTTATTAAGTAAGAAACGATGTAAAACAAATCAATGAACATCGATTTTTTAAATGAAAAACGATGTCTAGTATAAGTATGAACATTGGTGTCGATCTCAAAAACTGATGTTTAATAAAGAAATGGACATCACTTCATAAAAGGAAACGATGTTTAACAGAATAATGAACATCGTTCATATAATACAAAAGAATGTAGATTCAATCTTAAATAGTGTGATATATGACAAGTACCCGTAAAGCTTGTAAACAGCAGGCAAACTTCAAAAACACCGATGTGTAAGAAAATATAACACATCGTTTCTATAATGATTAACAATGTTAAAATGCATACTTTTGTCGTTGGACCTTTACTTCGTTAAGCATTAAATGCAAAAATATGAAGGTTTAACAATATCTAAAAATACCAATTTGTGATCATAATAGCGGTTTAACATCGATTATGGAAGCTAATCCGATGTTTATTGTTGTATGGGACGTCGGTTATTAACCGATGTCTATTTTTTCACGATCTTTTACATTACCCACTAAGACATCCGTAGAAATTTTTTTAACATCGGTTTCTGGCCTATGTATATGAGCAAAATTCTAGTAGTGCAATGAATTTTTTTCTTATCAAGAGTACTACCCCACCAAAATCGAGCACACATTTGTTCTAAATCCTCACAAAAATTCTTCGTGAGTTGAAAGACAATCATTGCATATGTAGGCAACGCTTGAGCAACCACCCGAATGAGGATGTCCTTCCCTGCTCCACTTAACATTTTCCCTTGCCAAATTAGCTAACTTCTTAGCCAAGTTATCCTTGATATATTGAAAAGCATAAGTTTTCTTCCTCCCAACATAAGTTGGTAAGCCCAAATACTTCCCATGAGACTCCACTACCTCCACCCCCAAGAGGCTAGCAATTTTTTCCCTCATAAATTCTGAGACATTTTTACTAAACACAACAGAACTCTTATCAAAATTAACCAATTGACCAGAAGCCCTGCCATATGTCTCAATAACCTCTTCAATATGATAACAATCTTCAAGAGAAGCATTAGCATAAAGCATGCTATCATCTGTAAATAATAGATGATTTACAACGGGAGCATTAAAGCATACCTCAATTCCGGGCAAAAACCCTAACTCATGTTTTTGTTGAAGCAAAGCAGAAAACCCTTCTGCTCCAATAAGAAATAGATAAGGTGACAAAGGGTCACCCTGTCTCAATCCTCTACTAGGTGTAGCATATCCACGAGGTTTTCCCACATAGTAGGAAAGAATATCTTACAGAGCTAACACATTGCAACACCATCTCAATCCGATTGGAAAAAAAACCAAACCGCTCCCTAACCTTCCTAAGAAAACTCCATTCCATCCTATCATAAGCTTTACTAAGATCCAACTTGAGAGCCATATAACCATCACTGCCGTCTCATTTATTATGCCCAAAATGAGCCACTTCATTGGCCACTAAGATGTTATCTGTGATCAATCTCCTAGGCACAAATTCACTTTGAAAAGGTGATATCACAGATGGTAATATCAATTTCAACCTATTAGCTATTACTTTTGAATAAATCTTGTAAATTACATTACACAATGCAATAGGTCTCAAATCAGACATATGTTCCGGATTGTCCACCTTTGGAATTGGACATATATGAGTAAAATTGATCTCCCTCAAAAGTTGACCAGTTTCTGGAAAGCTTTGCACAACCATAGTAATATCACCACCAATGTTATACCAATAATGTTGAAAAAAAAAGGAGGCATCCCATCCGGTCCTGGTGATTTAGTTTGATACATTTGGAACAATGCACACTTTACCTCATCCTGCAAATATGGTGCACACAACTGCTCATTCATTTCTTGAGATACAAGGCTGTATCACCTCCAAAGTAGTACTCATTGCCTCAAAATCAATGTCTGAAGCAGTAAACATTGTAGAGAAATAAGAGGTAACTACTTTCTCTAGTCCCTCATCATCATCACACCATTCTCCATCCATATTATATAAACCAAGAAGTGTATTTTTCCTTCTCCTATTAGCCGCTTTCCGGTGAAAATAGCTAGTGTTACTGTCCCTCTCTTTTATCCATTGCACTTTTGAAAGCTGCTTCCAAAAGCTCTCCTCATGCGAGAGTAGTTGCTGTAAGGTTCCCATCAGCTGCTGCTTCTCGACAGCCACTTCTTCAGTTAAATGTACATCAAGAAGCCCTTCTAACCTTGCCCTAACTACAAGCATCTTCATATGTCTACCTTTGAAGGCTCTTTTCTGCCATTTGTCCAACTCCAGTCTAGTATAACTGATCTTTTGTGTAACCTGGTACATAAGAGAACCTGCAACATCCCTAGACCAAGTTGTATTGACCACTGCATCATATTCAAGACTTTGTAACCAATAAGCCTCGAACTTGAAACGGTGACGAAACTTCTTCGTAGTCAAAGGCGCAGTACTTGCATGTAATAAGATTAGAACATGGTCAAAATCGCTTGGTGGGAGATGTCGCAATCGAGCATGGCCATAAACATAACACCAAGCCGGCGTGCAGACTGCTCTATCTAAGTGAAGCTGTGTTTCTGAATTCCACCAAGTGGATTGAGGTCCCTGAAACCCTAGATCAAGTAAGTCTCCATAACCTATGGCATCACGGAATCCACACATTTGTTGTTCTGCTCGAACCGGACCCTCTATCTTCTCACTACTATTGAGGATTTCATTGAAATCCCCAATGACAACCCATGGCAAGGAATCAAGGTCGCTCAGATCCCTCAACAATTGCCAAGATCGATCTCAGTCACCTGGACAAGGATAGCCATAAAACCCCGTCAATCTCCAACTAGGGTTTCCAACATCGCAATCTACAAAGAGATCCATATGATGTGCAGACACTGTCCTGATCGTTTCCTGAACATCATCAGTCCAAAACATCCCCAAACCACCAGATAGGCCATTACTCAATACTTTAGAAGCATGAGGAAAACCCAACGTAGCACGAAGGGCATTAAAATCAGATAACAAACTGACTTTGGTTTCACAAAGGAAAACTATTTGAGGACGATTTTGAGAGATTAGATCATTCAAATCCCTTGTTGTAGTATCGTTGCAGATCCCTCTACAATTCCAACTAAGCACATCCATATCCATGGCTGCAAATTTCTTGCTTTCTAGAAGGCTAGAAAGTTAACCCTAGCAGAGCTCTGCTAGGTCAAAAAAAATTGGACTAAATACTGTTTAGTCCTGGAGCTTTTGACCATAAAACACTTCAGTCCCTGACCTTCTAATTTCACACGTTTAGTCCCTGTACTTCAAAATTTCAGACCAATAGGTCCTTGCCATCTTAAAGTCACAGTGAAATGTCTATTATGCCCTCAGTTCTTTTTTTTTATTTAATTAATTATTTTATTTTTTTTGGAAAAGGAATTTTTTTCCCCTTTCTTTCTTTCTGTTTTTTTTTTTTTCTGTTTTTTTTTTTCCTTTCTTTCTTTCTTTCTTTCTATTTGAATAAAAAGAATAAATATAAAAAAAAAGGAATAAATTTATTAAAAAACAAAGAACTGAGGGCATAATAGACATTTCGTCGCGACTTTTAGACGGCAAGGACCTATTGGTCTGAAATTTTGAAGTACAGGGACTAAACGTGTGAAATTAGAAGGTTAGGGACTGAAGTGTTTTATGGTCAAAAGCTTAAGGACTAAACAGTATTTAGTCCAAAAAATTTTATATCCTACAATCATTTAAATCTATAAAACATTTCAATTAAAAAGAAATGCGTAAAGAAAAACTCCATAATTCTAGCCATAATGCTGAGTAGAAGGAAAACTGCTGGAATAATGTGACCAATAAAAAAATCTACAATAAGGTATTTAAAATCTACAATTAAGGTATTAAAGAGGATGTTAATCTTGCTAGTTGACTTATGTTTATCAGATTTAAGTAGTGGCAATATGTGTAATTTCTAGAAAAAAAAGAAGGGCAATATTTCATCCTAATTGGCCTAATTGGGTGTAGAATGAAAAAAAATAGTAGGTTGTTTTAGGGAAACAGGAATTGAGAGAAAAACGTTGTATATTCTCATCGATAATAGGGACCTCTTAGAGGATTACAATGCATAGAATCCGAATCGTACAAGGAAAGGTAATCATACATTGAATGGATATCTCTAAAATTCTCCGAGATTATTTATAGTTATAACCCTATTACCACTAGGTCAAGTAACCTAGAGTTTGGGCCAGACACACAAATGGAGATTTACTTGAACACTCCCCCTTGTGTCGCCCAAACGTGGTGCTTCTTTCGTTGCCTCGCTAAAAACTTTGCCGAGTAACAAAAACCATGTGCATGGGACAAAAATAAGCTCGGTTGAAGGGGGAAAAGAGCACAACACACCCTTCACGTTTCGAGACCATACATGTAGGCATCTCCCCCTGATGACTAAGGTCATGGGAGTTCGGATAACTTCCGCAAACAATGCTACCAACATGTTTCTCGAAAGTGGAATTTAGGCAATGACTTAGTGAGCAAGTCCGCAATATTGTCCTCAGATCGAACTAGGTTCACTTTGATCTTGAGGAGAGTCTGTTGTTGCTGATTATCCTTGGTGTTGTCGCTTTTGATGTAGCCTTGCTTCATTTGTTCAAAACAAGCAGCATTATCCTAAATGCTCGTAGGCTCATCTGTGGAAGACTTCAAACCACAAGTGTTCGAACATGCCTAACTATGGATCCAATCCATAAACATTCACGAAATACTTCGTGAAAAGCAATTAATAATCTCTGCATTGTTCGAGGATATAGCGACTAAGGTCTGTTCTGTAGACCTCCAAGATATCACGGTCTTTACCCATGGTGAACACTTAACCAGTTTGGGAATGACCTTTGTGTGGATAAGAGAGATACCCAATATCAGCAAAACCTTCCAAAACCCTTATCGTTTTGGGATGGGGATAGTGGATGCAGGCCAGTGTTAACGATGTTCTTGGTGTGTGATGGGTCTGAATCCATCATCTCTCTGTAGGGATAGAACAAGCCCATATCAATCATACATCTCAAGTACTGAAAGATATCTTTTATACCAATCCAATGGCATTGCGTTGGCGCAAAGCTATATCTAGCTAACAAGTTCTCTGCAAATGAGATGTCCGTTCTTGTGCATTGAGTTAAGTACAATGATGCGCCTATTGTACTCAAGTAAGGCACTTCTGCCTCTAGCACATCTTCGTCATCATCCTTCAGACGAAGAGGATCCTTTTTAGGATCAAGACTACGAATGATCATGGGGGTGCTTGAAGGTTTGACCTCACTACTAGAATAATGCTAATAGACATCATGTCATTTAAATCGGTTAAGATTTCACCCGATGTAAAAAGTTTTTCGAACATCAGTTTCTAAAAAATCGATTTCTATTTATATATTTAACATCAGTTGTTACTGTTCACTGATGTCTATACTTTGAATCATAAATTTTTAAAATGGCAGGGAGACTAAGTTAAAAAAATTAGCGTAGGCGGGGAACAAAATTGAACAGTCAGTTTCCCACTCTACCTCACCTATTTTTTCTGCTCTTCACCCTATCTCTCTCTCTCTCTCTCTTCCCCCCTCCTGTCTCCTCTCTCCCCCCAAAACTCTCTCTCTCTCTCTCTCTCTCTCTCTCTCTCTCTCTACCTCACCCGCTGACCCATTTTCTTTGTGGCTAATCTCGAAGGTGGACTGAACGGAACGATGTGACCTTGCTTCTAGTCGTCGCAGGAGGACGTGCAGTCTCCCGTTGACTCGTCGACTCTCTCTCTCTCTTCCCCCCTCCCCCTGTCTCCTCTCTTCCCACGAAACTCTATCTCTCTCTCTCTCTACCTCACCCGCTGACCCATTTTCTTTGTGGCTAATCTTGAAGGTGGACTGAACGGAACTATGTGACCTTGCTTATAGTCATCGCCGGAGGACGTGCAGTTTGCCGTTGACTCGTCGGAGGAAGGCGAAGAAGGTGGTGGCTGCGGTGAGTCCACCTTGGTGGTCGGAGATCGATGACGGAGGAAAGAGTCTTCCAGATCCACTTTCTCTCTCCTCCATCTCTCTCTCGTTTGTGCTTGTTTCTCTGCTCGAAGCCGCCTTGCTCTCCGCTCGCTCTTTAATCCCTTCCACAGTAAGAGCGTTTCCTTCCAACATCAAGTCAACTCACTCCAACACCCTCGTTTCCAAGATTATATTCATTTATATGGACAAAAATGTTGTATGCATGATACTATGATCACAAAAGTTGGCTAATTGAATAGCATATGTTTTGAAATATATATATGATTTGCTACGTACCCTTTATAAATTAGTTAGTTGGTCTTATGTGCTTTTTGTGACTTGGTTATGATCGTTGGTTTTTGAATTATGCATAGTTTGGTTTATATTGACATTGCATTTCACGCCATAACTGTCATCATTCATGAGATGGTGTTAAATTGATATGATTTTACATTAATAGGGTGTTCAGTCCAACTCATCACCCCCAGTTTATCTGTTATAAATTTGGTTCCGAGTACTTGGACAAGGATGTAGCTGATCTGATTTTGAGTACTTCTGGTTCGGTGCAGCGAGTATCTTCATTTGGGACAGAATCAGATTGGATAGAGCCTTCTGTTTACCTTTGTAATTCCCAGCCTCAGGGACGTCAAAGAATCAGATTGGAGGGTCATCTTGGTTTTGGTTTTAAAGAATTGAATTTGGCTTTCATTGTGTTAGATAAGCAATTAGTTGTGGGAGAGTTCGAACATGGAGAGGCCCATGTGGAAGGTTAGCTAAAGAAACTTTATCTCTGCTTTCTAATTGAAGAAAGTTTGGTTTTTTATGTGGGTTTTGAGGGTGAAGTGTTCTGGGATTTGATAATGGTTTGAGTTTATGTTTTTCATGATAAAGTTTGAATCTTTTAACTGGGTTTTTGAGTTTAAAATTATGGGTATTTGGGTTTAACATGTGTAGGTTTTGTTATCTGTGATTGCTGACCTGTAAGCATCTGGCTGCAATTATTTAGTTCTAGACAAGCCACAAAGGTTCGATCTTGTTTGTAAGAATCTTGACATGCATACTAATCTCTTATCTAATCATCTGCTGGCCGAAAAATGCTACAGCTCATGGCGAAGCTATGAGTCTTGTTTCTGGCGCGATTCCCTTTCCGGAAAGGTAAGGTACGTCCCAATCGGACACCGAGCTGTTTCCTGTCTACTAGTCACTTTTCGTTTTCCTCCTTTAGCACGGTCTAACTGTTGTTCAAATTGAGCCGCCATCCTCTCTGCATCAGTCTCCTCCACCTCCGAAGAACTCGACCCCGAGTTCTCATCTGGATAAAGAACCTCATCTTCACGAAACTCATGCAGGTCAGCCACATTAAAAGTGTTAGAGATACCCATAGAATCAGGTAGAGCGACAACATAAGCATTGTCGTTAATCTTCCGCAGCACCTTAAAAGGACCATATTTTCTGGGTTTCAGCTTGTTATAGGTACCAACAGGAAATCTCTCTTTCCGCAGAAATAGCATCACGTCATCACCTTCTTGGAACAATTTCACTCTGTGATGTTTATCAGCTGCAGCTTTATTCTTAGCATTAGTTGCTTCCAGCTTGGCCTTAACTTCATCCCGAACAGCTTGTACATCTCTAGCCATGCTATCAGCAGCAACACTAACTCCAGGAACTTTAGGAAGCTTCACCAGATCAACCACATGTTGAGGAACAATAGTATAAACTAAGGAGAATGGTGACTTTCCTGTGGCGCTATGCACAGCACTGTTATAAGCAAACTCCACTTGGGGCAAAGCATAATCCCACTGTTTGGGCCGATCTCCACAAACGCTCCTGACCATGTTACCCAAAGTTCTGTTAGTAACCTCTGTCTGGCCATCCGTTTGAGGATGGGCTGTGCTACTACGGTTCAAAGATGTTCCAAACATCCTCCACAAAGTAATCCAGAAATGGCTAAGGAACTTGGTGTCTCTGTCAGATGTAATGGACTTGGGTACTCCATGCAAACGAACCACTTCCCTGAAGAACAGTTTAGCTATATTAGAAGCATCAGCAGTCTTCTTACATGCGATGAAATGCACCATCTTAGAGAACCTGTCAACTACCACAAACACTGAATCCACTCCCCTTTGGGTACGGGGTAAGCCCAACACAAAATCCATAGCAAGGTCCTGCCAAATGTCATCAGGAACAGGTAAAGGTAGATAAAGACCTGTATTTTGGGACTGACCCTTAGATACCTGGCAGGTGTAGCACTTTCGCACAATAGTTCCTGCATCCTTCTTCAACTGTGGCCAGAAATACCTCTCCTCAAGACTAGCAATAGTCTTGTCTCTGCCCAAGTGCCCACTCAATCCTCCTCCATGCAGATCTCTGATCAGTTTTTCCCTCAATGAAGAACTAGGGATACAAAGTCTGTTGCCTTTGAATAAATATCCTTCATTCTCATAAAAATCTGCGACTGCATTGTTATTGCTGCACTTGGCCCAAATTGCTTTGAAATCAACATCTTCCTCATACAACTCCTTCAAGAGATCAAACCCCACAATCTCCTGAGCTAAAGTGACCAGTAAGGATGCCCTCCTACTCAAAGCATCTGCGACCCGGTTAAGAGTACCAGATTTATGTTGAATCACAAAAGGAAATTTCTGCAGAAAACTCACCCACCTTGCATGCATTTTATTCACAGTTTTCTGGCTATTGAGGTACTTCAAGGCTTGGTGATCGGTGAACATTACGAACTCCCTCTGAATCAGGTAGTGCTCCCATTGCCTCAATACCCGGAACACTGCATAAAATTCTTGGTCATAAGTACTCCACTTCTGACGAGCTTCACTTAGCTTTTCACTAAAGAATGCTACTGGTTTCTTCTCTTGTGACAACACAGCACCTACTCCCACGCCACTAGCATCACATTCAACCTCGAATATCTTGTCAAAATTAGGAAGAGCAAGAACTGGTGCAGTACAAAGTTT
>BDJD01013513.1:0-14111 GCA_002564525.1 Rosa multiflora | reverse complement strand
CTTCTGGTTCGGTGCAGCGAGTATCTTCATTTGGGACAGAATCAGATTGGATAGAGCCTTCTGTTTACCTTTGTAATTCCCAGCCTCAGGGACGTCAAAGAATCAGATTGGAGGGTCATCTTGGTTTTGGTTTTAAAGAATTGAATTTGGCTTTCATTGTGTTAGATAAGCAATTAGTTGTGGGAGAGTTCGAACATGGAGAGGCCCATGTGGAAGGTTAGCTAAAGAAACTTTATCTCTGCTTTCTAATTGAAGAAAGTTTGGTTTTTTATGTGGGTTTTGAGGGTGAAGTGTTCTGGGATTTGATAATGGTTTGAGTTTATGTTTTTCATGATAAAGTTTGAATCTTTTAACTGGGTTTTTGAGTTTAAAATTATGGGTATTTGGGTTTAACATGTGTAGGTTTTGTTATCTGTGATTGCTGACCTGTAAGCATCTGGCTGCAATTATTTAGT
The DNA here is from genome assembly GCA_002564525.1 of Rosa multiflora. NCBI lineage: Eukaryota > Viridiplantae > Streptophyta > Magnoliopsida > Rosales > Rosaceae > Rosa > Rosa multiflora. The sequence goes on along the minus strand of BDJD01013513.1, from coordinate 13,656 downwards.
TCTAGACAAGCCACAAAGGTTCGATCTTGTTTATAAGAATCTTGAAATGCACAGTAATCTCTTATCTAATCATCTACGTACTGATTGCAGATGTTTTTGGATGAAGCTTGCGTGGTCCTTCTGGATACCTACTCGCAACTTCTTTGGCAATCTCAAGTGTATATTCATTGTGAAATTAAAATTATATGTTTTAATTTACCGCATTTACCTGGTGTTACTTGTGACTTAACATCTTTGGATGTAAATTTGATTGTGGGCAATTGCAAAGTAGAATGTATGCTTAAGTCAGGTCGTCAAAGTACAACAAATTGCTAAATTATATTCTTCTGCATCTCGTTTGTGCAGAGAAGCTGGAAATCATATGTGGGTTTGTTTGGTTTGTAGATGTTGAAGTCGGTGTTGTTCTGATGCTTACTTGAGATTGCTTTTGCTTGTGGTGGGGTTTTACTTAAATGTTGCGTTACTTGGGGCTTTAGATAATAGCTGTTAGTTTGGACAGTAGTTGTGCTTTTGCTTGTGATGGTGGTATTGTAATGTTTGTCTTATGGGTCTTGGTTTGTGCCCTGATCCTTACTAGGCTTAAGGAATACTCTGTAGGTTCAAATTAATTCAAGAAGTGGGCGTAGTTTTCCATTTATGCTTGTTGCTAGATACAAGAACCAGTTTGCCAAATTTCATGGTTAATGCTGGTTTATAAGCTTGTTATCAATTTTATTGATTTCATTTAAGCTGATCCTTTGCAGATGAAGTGTTCTGCATAAGAAAGTATTGGTATGCAGCATATAACTTACCCTTTTGGGCTCTTAAGTTTTTTTTGCTATCTGTAACTCTTTATTTTCTGGGAAAGGCTCAAGGGTGCATTTCAGGCATATGCTCCTTTGCAAATGTTATATCTCCCTTTGCTTTCTCTCCTCTGACAGGTGTTTTGAATTTCCATTTTACTCTCTTGCTTAGCCAATTTTTCTCCCATTTTAAACTAAGAATGTCAACTCTTTCTTTCAGCTACACAAAGTCCTTGTTTCTGGAGTAAGGAACAGAAAATGTTGAGATTTATGAATAATTTTCAGATGAATGTGTTTTGATTTTGTTGTATTTTGGTTGGTTTTGCCTTTTTTTGTTTTGTTCTTGATTTTGTTTGGTCATTTTTGAGCTCTTGGTTTGCTTGGTTTGTGCTCATGCTTTGCTTTTGAATACTTCGGTTTTGTTGTTCATGAGCTTTTCCTTTTTTATCTTTTCATTGTACAGAGAGTAGCCAAGTGTAGACTTCAAAAATATTAGTGCTCATGTTCACCAGTTCAAGGGTAGCAACTCCAGGTACACATAAATTTCTTTTTTTTTTCTCTTAAATAGAAAATTACAGAAAGTAATGTCTTTTCTCTATGATACTAGTTCTCAACTCTTTGGCACATGTTTTTGCTAGGTCCATTGGCGATGCACTAAGGACTGGAACCTTAAGTTGCAAGTATTTTAATTTCTTTAGGAGACTTCATTAATTGTTATTGTATATGGAGAAGTTTAGGCCATATTTCCCCTTCTCCCTACTCCTTGGTACTCATTTTATCAAAAATAATATTAATGAGAATTTTCTTTTGGTTACACTTTTATTTTTATTGTGATATTTTTCTAGCAAAGAATCCGCTTTATGCACATAGAGAGCAAACCACTTTTAAACTAGAAATTGAACCAAAAAGAACAAAAAGACAACAACGTGAATTAACAAACTGATGTTGTAAATGACTAAGAACATCAGTTCTATAATAAGAGATTGTAAACTGATGTTAGAAAAGAAAAAGTACATCAGTTTCTTAAAACGAAATAACTATGGACATCGATATATAAACAAAACCGATGTCTAGCATAAATATGGACATCAGTTCAAACTATACTACAGAATGTAGATTGAATGTCTAGTGAAATATTATGTACCAAACACACAAAAAGCTTATGAACCACAAGCAAAAATTTATGAGAACCGATGTGTAAAATATTATCAGACATCATTTCTAAATCAGAAACGATGTTAAAATGGATAATTATGTTGTTAGACCTATATTTCATTAAGCATCTAATGCCAAAATATGAAGGTTTGACAATAGCTAAACACACAAAAATGGTGATCACATTAACGTTTTTACATCGTTCTGAACCTTAAACCAATGTCTCTTTGCAAAATAGACATCAGTTGTGAACCGATGTCTTAGTTTTGGCGATCTTTAACATCACCCACTAAGACATCGGATTTTTTTTTTTTTAACATCAGTTGTGAACTGATGTCTATGAACCTTATCCTAGTAGTGCCTTGTCAAAATGCCTAACCATCTATCAACACGATGCTCAAGTTCCACACCGAGGCATAATCGTGTTCTCCCAAAATCATTCATCTCAAACTCGGATTTCCAAGTGTTCAGCGGTTTCCATTAACTTTTTAAGGGCTTCTAATTAAGATCATGTCCAACATGAACCGCAATAGAATCCGAAACTTGTTATGGAAACGTGCGGGCATATCCCTTCCCAATCAAGTAGTCACTTTAGTGAGTGTTTCACTCTTATTGCAAACGCGCTCCATGGTCTAGAGCCACTTTACTTGGGTAAATGAAGTTCACCATGAATCTCCATATACATTCCGTATCTAGATCCCCATAAAGATACGTAGTGACCACATTTATAAGCTGCATGATCAGTTATTTGGAAACTACCAAACTGACAAGGTAGTGGAGTGTAGTGACTTCCATTACGAGAAAATGTGCCTCATCGTAGTCGATTCCAAGGCGTTTTATGAGAAGCCTTGAGCCATAAGGCGAGATTACCATCTCTTTTTCTCACTACGCTTTCTATCGAAGAATCATTAGTCAACAGGTTTTATGTTATGAGGTGTTAGCATTATTGGCACAAAAACATTCCTCTTTCTTAGAGAATCCAACTTAACTTGGATCGCATCTTTCTATTTAGGCCAAATGTCTCTACGTTGGTATTTATTTTTCAACGGAGCGTGGTTCGATATCATCGGACTCCACAAACTCATGCGGAACGAAATGCACAACTACATCATCAATTATGATGGAGTTTCTATCCCACGTCTCACGTACACTAGTGTAATTTTCATAGATCTCTATATTCTCAGGAATAGGTTCTGACGTTGAGGTGCCCCCCAAAGATAACCATAGCTCGGAAGATTCTCATGAGATGGATTTTGAGTCTTGACGATCAAAGGATTGGAATGTGCCAAAGCATCCTTCAAACCCACAGGCCTCCCACGCATCCTAGCTGGGGCCATGGCCTGTAACGCCGAAGTGCCACTCTATTTTCCGTTGGCGCCATGCCTACCTCCGTGTAGGGTAGTGCTACATCCTCTCATAGGGACGTACTTCCTTGCAGGCATATTTGCAGCAGATGTGTGATCTCGTCACTTTAGTAGGGATCGAGATGAGACATAGTGGGGACAGACCACGACAATTCATGTCGTTCTTGCTGAACATCTATATTCTTATCTCCCCCTAACGAAGGGAATACTGTCTCATCAAAGTGACAATCTGCAAATCTAGCTGTAATGAGATTGCCTTGCAAGGGCATTAAGTGGCGGACAATGGTTGGAGTCTCAAATCCAACGTAGTTGCCCATTCGTCTGTAAGGACCAATCATAGTGCGCTGTGGCGGCACAATTGGCACATAAATGGCTCACTCAAATGTGCGTAAATACTATATGTGTACCCAGTCACTAGCTGTAATGCAGAGGTAGATTGAGTGGCGGTGGGTCGTAGACGAATTAGCATAGCTGCATGCGATATTGCATCACCCCAAGCAGATATAAAGAGGTTGGTGTGCATTACCAATATCCTGACCACCATCGTAGTTGTTTCCGCAGACCATTTGGGTGTGTTCATGATTATATGATGTCCAACATTAGTCCCATTGCAATAACCATCGAAAGTCTTCAATGTAAACGCTCTAGCATAGTCAAATACAATTAACTGAATAGGATGATTCGGGGAGTGAGCCCGTTGTCATATGATATGTGCTAGGAGTGTAGCATAAGCAGCATTACAAGTGGACAATGGTGCAACACGTGACCAGCGTGTTTGCGTGTCAACTAACATCATGAGATTTTTAAACATTCGCAAGTTGGTTGAATCAGTCCATAAAATCCCCATGGATTCTATGTAAGAACAAAATGAGTATTTTCATATCTTTTGCATAGGACAGTCTCAGTCCTAATTTCCTTAAGGAATGGGCTTTGTAAAACGAGTGAGAGGCTTTAGAAGCAACTAATGAGGATTTTGGTTGGGCATGAGCGTCTGAAACACTATTTGAAGCAAAGTTGGTGATTTCAACATCACCTGAGGTGTCATCACCATGATGTACGCTATCCATGGAGTCATGGATAAGGATTATGCCAGCCCTTGGCTGGTGGTCGACGGCGGCGGCAGTCACACTTAGTCCAAGAATCAACTTTTGATTCATGCTTCGCTTCACTCGAGAAAATAGATGTCCGTGTGAAGTCTTTAGTAGACGGATCATCATATCATGACTAGAATGACCTATCCTGTCTTGACAAAGCCAATATGTGTCTAAATCCAAGAGATCTTCTTTCATAACTTTTATTGGATTTAATAGCTCTAATAGTGACATAGAGTCCATTAGAGAGACACATAAACTTCTCTAAGATGCGCCTTTGTTCGCAATCATTAGAGGTATTGCAAAGAAACTCATTTCAGTTCTCTACATGAGTTTTCGCATGAAATCAGTTGGTTATTCATAGGTGCGATTTGCCCTATGAGCGTAGAGAGCTTTTGTGAGAGTAATCAAGGTGCCATTTGGCAAGGGGAATTTGGGCTATTCCATGTCCTTAAATTAATGCTGATGGCCCAGCCATCGTAGTCACAAAGTCATATGCTCAGAATCAAAATGGAGTCATAATGAAAAAACTCAAAATTTTATTCATAAGCAAACGAAGTTACATCATTGTCTCTTTGACCAAAGAAAATCTAATCCAAAATGCCAACTAATGCAGAACAATGGTAGTAGTCTAACTTCTTTCGGTAGTTCCAAAATAAATGTGACCAGGTGAGTCGAGAGATGTCGGTGGAGCAAGGCTCGCTTAAGTACCACTAATCTCATAACCTTCCTAGACATCACACTAACTTTGAGTGAGCCTACTTTGAAGAAAGACTAAACCATTGGTATTTACTACAAAGTATATGGCAATTGCCTATTACATCTCTTGGAAAAATAAAGACTTAAACAAAATTGGCGATTTATTGATCCCAGCCAGATTTGTAGTCTTCAACCCTTCACTCTAGATGATCTTCATGATCTTCTTGTTCCACATAATGAGCTTCTCTTGCTTCACAATATGCTTTGTAGGCGGTGACAATTTCTTCACAAGCTCTACAAATGTGTGCCCAATAACCAGATTCTCCACATCGAGAACATACATCTCTTTTCTCAGACTCAAATGATTGAGGTGCTTTGAAAGCGTCATTTAGATGACTCTTAGTGTTAGTGGCGCCACCAACATGGCCAGAGGCGTTGCCTCCCTCTCTCTTTCCACGTTGACCTCTTCGGTTCCTTGTTCGCCTATTTTGGTTGTTACCTTCCCAAGTAGAGCAGTTATATGAACCAGAATGTCCAGAAGTATCCTTAAGATTAAGGTTTCGCTCTTTGCACCATTTCTTTGCGGCGCAAGTATAATTGGATTCCAGAATATGCTCTGTTTCCACGGATCTCAAATTATAGTTTTTCACAAGGATGTTGTCATGCTTTTCAGTGACATTCATATCTCCAATGAGCTCATAAAACCTTGTGATCCATCCTGCAGTAACATCGATTCGATAGTTCTTAGCAACCATCAATGCAGAGTCGGGGAAGGTAGAGAGAGTCTTCTCAATCAACATCGCATCTGCGATCTCTTTACCACAGAATTCCATTAAAGATTTAATGTGAAGTGCTTCCGAGTTGTAGTCAAGATCTGACTTGAAATCACATAAGCGAAGGCTATGCCATCTCACTTCTAGGTCAGGAAGCAGGGAGTCACAGACGTTGCGAAATCTTTCTTTGAGTGAGACCCACAGCCTTCTGGGGTCTTCTTCATTCATACACTCGTACTGGAGCGAATCATCCATATGATAAGTCATTAGGATGATGGCTTTCACCTTATTTGCCTCTAAGGCTGCTCTATTTTCTTCCAAAGCTTGAGCTTGCTCAACAGTTAGCACGTCCGGGCTAGGCTCAAGAATCTTATCCAGGATTCCATCGGCCGTGATATGCTAGCAGACATCACGAACCCACCTGTGATATCCAGAGCCAGTTATTCCCAATGGAGCAAAGTCCAATTTGTTCAGGTTACTTATCCTGAAAGAGAACAAGAAATTAGGGTTAGTTTCAGAGCGAAAAAGGCTACCACGAAAGCAAGAAAAATTTCTGAGCGTAATCGCTTCCAAGAAATTCAATTCCAAGAGGTATTAGATTAGATCAAAACAATGACGTAAGTGGTCGATCTATAAATTCTCTACAAACTCTAAGTTTGGAGATCTCAACAAGCTCTTAGCTTGGAGTGAGCGCAAACCCCCACAGTTCAGCTTAATTAGGTCTCCCCTATGATGAAGAAAGGGGGTAGAAGAAGAGAGTTTGCAAGTCCTCGAGAAAAAGAAGAGAAAAGAAATAAAAACTCAAAAACGGGAACTTTTAGTAAAAAATATCTTGAAATAGGTCGCCGGAAAATTTGGCTGGAAAGTCACCCAAAGTGGTTGACCGATGGTGTTGACCGGAGTTGACCGAGCTGCTGACGTGGCAGTCGGTAGCTGAAGTGGCGGATCTTTGCTGACGCAGCGAAGCTGACTGGGTGATGATGTGGACGCTGACGTGTCGTGGCTGCAGGGCTGACGTCAGCGTGCCTAGATCAGTGGGCTTATGTGCAGGAGGTTTTCTTTTTCTTCTGGGCCGAAAGTTGTCTTCTTCTTCTGGGCCGAAGACTTGTTGGCTTCTGGGCTGTTGACTTTGGGCTTGAAGGCTTCTGGGCTTGGTTTGGGCTGCCTTCCCCATTTTTTTCTTTTTATCTTTTCTTTTCTTCTCTTTTCTGCCGGTTTTCTGCCGGAAAGTTTAGCATCCGGTTCAGCAACTTATAGACCATTTTTTGTGATGTTTCTTCCTGTTCTTGAATCATCAGTTTGAGGGATATCTGTAGACAAAACCGGTGGAATATTTGTTGCGGGTGGTTTGGAGATTCCTGTGGCTAGTTCGGTAGGTTTTCGGCCGGTTCTTGGGGTGGTGCTGCCTGTTCTGGACTCCTGGGAAGGAGGGCTTCAAGATGTGTGGGGGGGCCGAAAGGGTTTCAAGGTTTTGTATTCAGGTTTAGGGTTTAGCTATTTGTTTCAGGATTAGGATGTCGTGCTGATAACGTGTTTTAGGGAAACAGGAATTGAGAGCAAATCGCTGTGTATTCTCATTGATAATAGGGGCCTCTTAGAGGATTACAATGCATAGAATCCGATCGTACAAGGAAAGTTAATCATACATTGAATAGATATCTCTAAGATTCTCCGAGATTATTTATAGTTATAACCCTATTACCACTAGGTCAAGTAACCTAGAGTTTGGGCCAGACACACAAATAGAGATTTACTTGAACATAGGTGAGTTTTTTCCGCTAGATTTTATAGGAATTGGGTCTATAATAAATTTCCCCCAAAACAAAATTACAGGATCAATTAGAGACGCCATGAACAAATCAAGAAGGTTCCTTGTCGCTATCATGAAAAGCAGGAAAGATATATATATATATATATATATATATTTTTTGGTCAAAAGTAAACAATGCATACTGTTCAATGTGACAAGAGATAATGAAGAGATGGAGATATTGGACTTTCAAGGGAAGTGCCTCAAGTGTGATGGCCAGATTAGGTGGTGGTCCATTGGTAGAAAACCAATTTGGAGTTGGTACATTGTACTTACATAGGCATTTGCAAGCATAATTAGCTAAAATGAGCCACGATCATACTACCGCCAGCGGTACCAACTCCCACCAAAGGAGTGACCTACGGGAACACAGCCAAGCAGGCTACTGTCTGAGCCCCGGCTTACCCCTAGATCACCGCCTCCACGCGCCGCCCCAAGATAGCGTCAGAAGCTCTAGAAGCTAGGGACTGAAGCACATCAGTCCCACATCGAAAACATGGAGAAAATCAACTCCCTCCTCACCTATAAAAGGTTCTCTCCTCTGTCCTCATTAATTACACATTACTACTTACTTACTGTTACTTTGTCAACATATATACATTGACTAAGTTAGGCATCGGAGAAGAGAAGACCGCCCAACACGGTCTCCCTCTAACGCCCTCTATATTTTACTTGACAGGTAAACGGAAGCTCTCAACAAGTAGCGGTCCGCCCATCGGATCAACGTTAACCGAGGTTCAGCTACCGCTGAACTTTTAGACATTAACATACATTTAGTGTCAAATATGTTTTTTGTGGCTAAAGGCGAATAGCCACAGTCATCTGTCTTCACAATAGACTCAATAGGCACAAAAAAGTGGTTGTGCCCATATGCTAAATAGCTAGTAGTGTAAGGGAAAACTAGGGGAAACTAATGGCATGTAACTCAAATGTGATGGATGGTGCCAGTAAAGAGCCAACACACCAACTCTTTTCATGGGGTTCACTTTATTTCTGCTAGAACGAAACCATATTGTAAGACTTTAACTAGCTACTCGCCAGATTCAAATGGTTATGCAATAAATTAAAACTAGCAAGTCGCCAATGTCCGAAAATTATATAGCTGATCCAGATCCTTTCCACTCAATGAGCCCTGACTTCTCAACCTATTGTGATAATACAAAGTAGGCTATAATTAAAATAAAGGGTTTGGTAATTCATATTGTTGATGATGTGGAAGGGTGACATGATATTTTATTTATGGATTAAATTATGTTTAGTCCCTGTACTCTGACACTTTTCTCATTTCAGTCCCTGATATTTTCATTTAATCTAAAAAGTCTCTAACATCACAATTTTCGTCCGATCGGTGCACTAAGTCCAATTGCTCATTTTGTAGGCTGACGTGGCATTAAAGTCAGCGCCATGTAAGCCTTTCTAATTGCGAAATGTCCATACTATCCCTGCCCTCTATTATAGGTGTTTAGGCCCCTTCTCCGTCCATTTCTTAAGGAGCATCAGATCTAGCGATGGTCACCCAGCCCTCTCTCCACTTTTTGGCTACCTCTCGACGTCGGACTGGTGTCGTTCGACTCCTCTTCGTGGCGCGAACCGGAGCCCGGTCTTTCGTGCTCCAAATTAGCAGCAACTGTGGCCAAGAGAAGCTCGAAAGCTTCAAGCGTTTCCAGCGAGTTTTTCCTATTCTTGACAAATTGTCACAGCTCACAGGTGTCAAAAGCTTCCTTTCATCCTCGCCGACCTACCCACGATGTTGGTTTGTCCAGATGATAAGGCATGAGAGAGAATCGAAGCCGAGAAGCTTCGGTGCTTCCGACGAGTTTTTCGGCGACTCCAGTCACTGTTGATGGTAAGTGATGTATGAAACTTGATCAAGTCTTCAAGATCTACATGTCTATATACTTGGTTTTGATTTTAGTTCAGGTTTGAGAAATTTGGAGTTTTGGGTGATTTCGGCCACCGTTAAAACCACCGTGTGTGGCGGCAGTGCTGTTCTTCTTCTCGGCTCACTTTGCTCTTCTTTCTCCATTCATTTTCAACCTTCTTTCCTTTTCTTGGTTTTTGGAGGAAGACCCAACATGCACTCCTACCCAGATCATCGGTCATGATCCACCAAGCCTACCACAATCCATGGCTAGGCTCATTCCGGCGACCTGTTGGGTTTCAGAAGCTGCTCTGGGAAAACCCAGCTCTGCTCAACGAAAGAAATGCCATTGTAAGATCTCCCTTCTATTTTGGAATTTTTGGGTACATTTGGAAAACCCTGCTCTGCTTAATCACAATAAACTAAAATCTCCCCTTATAACACCGTGTGGGCACACTTTTTTTTCTTTTGCCTTTCACACATGGATTTGGCTGTGGTGTAGATCTGTATACTATGCATATCAATTTGTACCATTTATTTCAATCTTCTCTTATCCTGTGGTTCTCAGTACATGGAATAATCAATTTTTGTGATATATTTAATTCATACACCCACTCACACAGCCATCTGCATACCATGCAGGTCTATAGGGTAGAATTTTCCTTCACACATTATGAAATTTTCACCTTTTTTTTTTCACAAGAAAACTAAGACTCATGTAACAAGTTTTATGCCAACAACTCCCCAATCAGCCAACAAGGACATCCCAAAGGACACATAAACTCGAGTCAATAGTTTCACAATCCACCGGGGTGACCAAAGTAGTATTCCCTTTGCTTTCCAAACCACATATTGTTCACCACGACCAAGGCCTATTTAGTTTGGGAATAGCCTGGCCTTGCTCCAAATATTTGTACATTTTTAATATGGAGCAACAACAATATTCACTCACTTAGTATGTATGAACTAAAATCAAATCAACCAAGAAGATACGTACCACCACAAAGGAGTGTGTGTGCATATGAGAATGCAAAGTGATGAAGAATATGTAGGTCACGCTCAAGATTACAGAGTGATGCAAGAACCAATTCAAAACATGTTATTTAACTCATCACAATCAGGTTTATGAAAAATATCAGAACACTTTGTCAATCTAAGTTCAATTTGATCTGTCAAACACTTTGAGATACAAACCTCACATACAATCTTGATTCTCCAGAAAGCAGAAGGAAAAAATGTATAAATAAAAAGAACAATGCACTTATATACTATGATCGAGATCATACAGTATGAATGCATGCAAAATGGATCAAGTGAAGTGAGAGTATCAATACTTAGAGCACCCACCAATAGCGCTTCTAAGTGATTCAAATTGAGCTGTGTTTAAGGGCTTCATAAACAAATCAGCCAATTGGTGTTCAGTATGAACAAAAGTAAGTTCAAGAATGTTATCAAGATTATCCATATGAGCAGAAAAAACAATTATTAGAATTTTTTTTTAATTCAGATTTGCTTCTGCTTCAACTTCTGCTCTTTGGGGATTGCAATACACTCTGCAATCTTGTTTATTAACTTCATATGTTATTTCAGCTCAGCTTGCAAAGAGGTTGTTGAGCTGAGTTCTTCTGTTCTCTGAGTTTTTGAGATTCCTTACGGAGCAGATTACATCTAGGACGAATGTGTCCCAACTTTCCACAATAATGACAAGTAGGAGAGAAGCTTTTGGGTTGATGAACATACACTACAAGAGAAAATAGCAAAAGCGAGGAATTTCATTGTGACAACCCAAAATTCATTGTAAAAACTTGACAAATACGAGGAAATTTCAGTTATCGGACATGATCCTATCGGCAACAACCAATTTGTCGCGTAAAGTAGGTATTTGCGAGAAATTAACAGTTGTTGCCAATATGATATTATGCGACACACAATTCCTCGCAATTAGGTGAGAATTTCTACTAATTGTTGATTAATGTTTTTGTGACAACTTTAACTTCCTGGCAGAAGATTAATTAGGCGACGACTTTTGCGGATTGTCACTCAATTTTTATGTGACAACTAGATTTTTGTCGCTGAATACTAATTTAGTGACCACTTCTGTGAGTTCTCGATTAATGTTTATGTGACAACCTTAAATCTCTCCCTGAAAATCAATTTGGCGACAACTTTAATGGGTTGACGCACAGAGCTGTGCCTATTAGCACTAACCTGAGTGAATTTCTGATGAGGTTGAAGCTTCATATTTTGTTCTATACTTTTGGGTAACTTAGGAATAGAATTGTTGTCACTGAGCGATGACATTGAGCTAGAAGAGGCATCACATCCTGTACCTTTTACAAAGGTTAAAGTCTTACAAGTTTCACCTCCGTGACCTAAGCCTTCTTTGTTGTTGTGCGATTTGCCAATGCCAATCATCTTAGAAACCTTCTCAGAACCAATTGAGAACTTGCTAAACCTTTCCTTAACATCATTTAGCTCAACCTGCAATTTCTCATTCTCAACAATTAGTGTGGACTGAGCCTTAACTTCCACCAGCAAGATTTTGATTTTGTCAATAAGATCAACACGCTCTTTGTCCCAATTCTGGGACTTGAACTCCTCCTGCAAAACATTAATTTTATTACGGTTAGTGCTCTATTCTTCCCATTCTTTCAAACAAGATTTAAACCTAAGCTCAGTTTTCTCTTTTTCTTTTCTTAATAACTCAATTTCTTCCTCAAGTTTGAAATTTTTCTTAAGAACAATTTTTTAAGCATTATATAATTGCTTACACTTTTCATTTGTCTCTTCATCAAAAGCTTCATTTTCAATATCAGATTCATCTAAAGAATCGTGACGAAGAGAGGAAGCAAGAGCAAGATTTGCCTCTTCATTCTCTGATTGAGAACCCGCATTGTTGTCACTCCAGGTGGATTTCAATGCCCTGTTACTCAATGAATAATATTTCTGGTTGCCACAGTCAGGTTCAAGATGACCCACACCACCACACTCAAAGCATTTAGGTTTGTTAGGAAAAATTTTCGAAGAGTTTCCAGAAGAGCTTTTTTTTTTTTGGAACTCTTTTGTCAACAACACTAAATCCACAGAATCATCATCAGCATCATCTTTTTATTTAACAGAAGAGAAAGAAACATTCTTTACCTTTTTCTCAGGTTTGATCCTTATCTCAAAGGTTATGAGATTACCTACTAGTTCGTCAAGAGAATAGGTGTCTAGGTCTTGAGCCTCCTTTATAGTTGTCTGTTTGGATTGAAAATTTGATGAAAGAGACCTAAGGATTTTCTTAACAATCTAATTCTCTTCAAAAGGATCACCAAGATTATGACACTGACTTATCACATTCAGAAGACGAGCATGAAAGTCATCTAATTCATTCATCTTCCCCCATTTTCATGTTCTCAAACTCCAAGACAAGTCTCTTAAGTTTTTGGCCTCTAACCTTTTTGTTGCCTTCATAAGTGACCTGAAGAAGATCTCATGCTTGTTTAGCCGTGTCACAGTGACTGATTCTCACCCTGTTCTTCTTGGATAAGGATGTGAATAAGGAACTCGATGCCTTGAAATCACAATTTCTGTCCCGAACCTCTTCTTGTTTCTACTCCAGCCTACGCTTAAGGATTCTTGTAGATGTCCCTTCCTCCTTCTTTTTCAGTCTTCAGGCTTGCTTGAGTGTTCCCATCTAGTCTCAACGATGTTCCACATATTTTTCATCCTGAGAGTAGAGAAATGCCCTCATCGTGATCTTCCATTGTGTGTAATTTTCACCATCAAACAAAGGGGGACATTTTATTGAACTAGAGGCTATGTCACATTCACGTTCCATCATGTCCTTGGACCTACTAAAAGTTTTTAGAACCTGCTCTGATACCAATTGAAAATGCTAGGATGTACGTTTGTTTGGGTATCAGGGATTGATAACTATGTTGCTATCCCGACTGTATTGATAATTGAAAATCACACAGAAAACAATGCTTTGTTTTCAGAGTGAAAACCTCAATTTGAGGTTCAAAACACAACAGGGCTCTAACTCTTGAGAGCCCAAAAAAAGTAACCATTTCACTAGTGGTGAAGAACAAGTTTCGTTACAAACACAAATAGCACTACACTCGGCTAGACTAACT
>BDJD01013512.1:10621-26734 GCA_002564525.1 Rosa multiflora | reverse complement strand
AAGGATGAATTTAAGGTCTAAAGCAACAATTTGGTTGATCTTCAATAGTTGTTAGATATTCATAAACCTTCAATATTCATTAGATTCGGTGGCAACAAGGTAGCACATTCGTTTACTGGACGTAATTAAGCTTCGAAGTGATATGATCATACGACAAAATATTAATTAAGTTCTAAAAATTAGTTTATCATCTCTTGTTTATTGTCTACCAATATTTTAAAATTTTCAATTGCTCATAACTTTTAGCCCAAAGTCATTCTTAAGCATGTAAATTTACTATTTCAAAGCTTTGAGAAGACGAGAAATCCTATCCAATTTTTAAGGTCCACTAACATAGAAAAATATTACACATTGTAGAGGTAAAAAAAGAATAATTGGTACAGTAATTGTATAGTCGGAACCAAAAATGATTAGAACATAGTTTGATGGAACTGGAAATTGGATTAGTGAGGTAGGAAACAGTAATAGAGTAAAACGGAAATGTAAGATAAATGAAAAAGGAAACAGGATAGTGGATTTGAACGGTAAAGATAGGAACCAGTCGAACCACGATAACTGCCCCACAACTGCCACTTCTGGTTTGAGCCCCAAGTAACCGCCATCGTGCCTCTACAAAACACAAACCCACTCCTACGCTTCGACTTTTTTCCCTTCTCTCTCTCTCTCTCTCTCTCTCTGCCCGAAAGTGTTCCACCAAAACCCACAATGCACAATCCCGACCTCGATTTCCGACACCCCACTCCACCACCACCACCAACGCCACCGCCATTACCAACTCAAACCCACCACTACCCAAACGTCGTCGTTTCCGTCCCTACCGCCGTCCCTTTCGCTTCTTCATCTTCTACTTCCTTCAACTTCCCCGAGAGCAACAATGCCCCACAACCCCACCAGCAAAACCCTCGAAAGAAGCGCTCCAAACTGATGAGGCCCGACGCCGACAACCCGGCCAAGAGGCCCAAGTCCGCCAAGAAACCCGACCCGGCCGCTCCCAAGATCACCACGCCGTGCAGCGAGTGCGGCAGGAAGTTCTGGTCATGGAAGGCTCTCTTTGGCCACATGCGCTGCCACCCTGAACGCCACTGGCGCGGAATCCAACCTCCGCCGGATTTCCAACCAGCCGGTTCGCCGCCGAACCCGGTCCTTCCGGACTTGGAGCTCTCAATGAGCGAAGACGACCACGACGCCGCCTCTAGCTTGTTGATTCTTGCCAGCGGCACCGACCAAACTCAACTCCCTGGTACTAGTTCACAAGGCCTTCGAGAAAACGACTCCGGCGGCTGTCGTTTCGAGTGTTCCAGTTGCAAGAAAGTGTTCGGGTCCCACCAGGCCTTGGGAGGCCATAGGGCGAGCCACAAGAACGTGAAGGGTTGTTTCGCGATTACAAAGAGTGATGTGGAGGTGGATGAGGAGCTTCATCATCATCCTCATCATCAACTTCAGCATGGTAATGTAGTAATGGCTAGTCGTAGCTGTGGCGTTGATGATAGTAATGTTGATGATGTGACGGAGGAGAATAACAAGATGGTTATGGCGGTCGAGTCGGGGCACCAGTGTAGCATTTGCTGGAGGGTGTTTTCGAGTGGGCAAGCTTTGGGCGGGCACAAGAGGTGTCATTGGGAGAAAGGGGAAGAGGCGTCAGTGGTGATGACACAACTTGGGATCAGCAACAACACTAATTCTGGTGGGCTGGACTTGAACTTGCCTGCTGCTGCTGCTCCTGCTTCTGCAACTGAAGATGATCAGTCGTCTTCGTATACGTCTCCAGGCCGGGCTTTGGATTTGAGGTTGGGTCTTTGAAATGGCCCTTGTTGATGCTGCTGACAGATAGACTATTTTGTTGGGTGTGCTAGCTAGCTAGTGTGCTAATTAGGTGATTATGACTTGGTTAATTCGGTCTTTAGGTGACTGGTAGATTCTGTAACTATATTGATATATTGGACTCGGAAAGGATATATGTGTGGTAGTGAACCTGCTGGCTCCGTAATTGGGAGTTAGATTGTGTTTCATATGTAACATACCTGGAAATATATTTCTCATTAGGAATATACTAATAAATACAAAGCTTTGTTCAGTTGCTAGATGTTTTCTCATATGTGAATGTTATGATAGTAGTACAATGTTGTCTGACTTGATGAACTTAAGTAGCCTCGATCGACTTCTTGCTGGTTGAGTGTGTTTCGTCTTACTGCACAGATATATAGCTAGCTAGCTAGACCAATTTCATTGTCGTTCTAGCTTGAAAACTTCTTCTTTACCTTGTTTTAGGAATTAGGATCATCGTAGCCCACAGTCTCTACTTTTTCCCTTATCCGCGGTGTTGATCTTTTCTGTTTTGGCTAATCTTATTAATTACCTGATCATCAACTGAATTACAGTTTAAGCTTCTGCGATTGTGAGATACAAGCCATGTAGACCTTAAATTGATTTGTTACTGTTTAGTTAATAATCTGAGGTCTGCGGTGGCATCTGGCTGGTTGATCGATTTGTTGCTCCTAGTTGTTTGAATATATACACAAGAAAAATATAGTCTGAATAATCAATAGTTGGTCGCATGGTAATTCACTTGTATGTGGGAGTAGAATCCATCTCCTTGCACGATACGTTCCAAATGTACATTGTTATGGGGCTATCTGATTAATCTTTACGGTTTGAAATTCCATTCCCTCGTGTGGTCGTAATTAATATGCTACATTGTTGGTTTAGTAGTCAGTTCATGTCTGACAGTGCCGTAATGGTCTGCAGCTATATGTTTCCATTTATTGAAGTTGAGAATGTGTGGCATTGTTATCTTTGGCTTGGAAGTAAGGTCCTGCATGTTACCACATTCCAGTGGAGCTAATTGAATTGAACAGAAGATAATAAGGTGGGGATGTTAATCAGGTCGTGAATTTAAGTCATGAATCCAGATTAGGGTGTTGTTTACCTCCAAATAGCTAACCTCGTGCAGCAATCTTCTTGCTGGCTTTGCAAATAGAGCCTTTTATTTGTGAACATAGTGCTTCCTAGAGAAAAAAAAAAATCCACTCAATCCTAGAACTAGACTAGTTTGTAGTTTTGTTTCTGTTTGGACCCAAAATGAGCATTTTGGCCTGACAGGGCATATGTTGGAGAAATTGAGCCAATGTTAGTGGTTCAAGCTATATATTGTCGACAGGTTCGAAATATATTATTTAGAGGCTAAATAAAGCCTACTATGGAGAATTATGCGAGCTGTAAGAAAAGGAAATGATCACTACTAGTAAAAAAACCATTACATACTGATTCAAATCAGTATCTATAGCCTTCATTACTCACTGAAATCTGTGCGCAATGGTCTTTAGCAACCCTACATTCACAGATTTCTTGTCTGTGGCATTTGGTGGGGTGGCCTTTGACCTTTGCACACGGACCTTCATGTCTGTGAGAGAGTTTTCTATGGGACTCACTCGTATTTCAAATTCTTATTTGTTTTTTACTATCAAATTAAAATCAGTGTAATTTTTTTTGTCTTTTTTGGGTCAAAAAAATCAGTGTGAATTGAGACTGAAATAATAATAATATATTTTGATACTTTTACAATAAATACTAATTATTTATTAACTTGAATTCTTGTTTTAGTTTATTGGTAATTATAATGATCGGCCATCACCCTATAGCATCATTCATTATACTCTCCTAATCTGCAATTGTGAAGCCAAAACGAAATACAAGTCTTCATTCTATGTACGTAGCAACATCAAGACTGTATGCCGCTATATCACCCCAAGAACACTCTGATATCTCAGTTCATCTTATTCATTATCCCACACGATTTAACCATAACCAAACCTGAGAAAAAGATCAATATAACAGAATAATTAAATTCAAAGTAAGATTAAATATGACTGACAAAGGAATGATTTTCTGTTAACATCAAAAATAAAAGCTTCAATCCAAGCTCCTCCCTTACCTGAGAACAAAAGCCAGTACCAAGATCATATGAGCAACTAATACATCGCTCAAAGCCGAGCCTAGAGAAACCGATGGTGCCATAGAAGTGATTCGAGGTTTGAGAACGGATCTGAAATTTGAGATATGTAAGAGAGATCCCAGAAAAGACAAACAACGAGAACAAGAACAAGAACATGAAAAGGAGGAGACAGGAAAGAGATCTCACTAGCTGTGGCGAAGGAACATGCAACTCAAGCCTTGGAGCTTCCATTGTCGATGCGATGTTGTTTTTGATCCAGATCTTAAATCTATGGTGGCTAAAGGAGGCTAGAGTTCATGGAAATGTCTTATACTGTGTGTGTAATTGTAAATGAATGGGAAGATAGCGAGGATTTTTAGGTCTGATTGCTGATAAGGATGTAAGAGAGGAAGATCGGCTAGATTGGCTCAGTTGTTGGAGAGAAGGAGATATTATGTGGTAGTTAATAGAAAACTCTAACATGCTGCTTTTACTTATCAAGAAGAATGAAGTGATAAGTACAAATAATTAAAGAAATTTTAAATCCACGCGCATGCCAATCTTATCCACAGTTCCACACAGATATCGGTCAATATTTTCAGGTTTTTCACACACACACAGATATCAGTCACTATTTTCTTATTTACACATATATCAGTAAAAAATTTCACACGGATTTCAGTGAATATGTTTTCATACGGATATTAGTAAATGTTTATCTTACTTACACAAATATCAGTCAATGCTTTCACACGGATATCAGTGAGTATTATCTTATTTACACAGATATCTGTAAGTATAATTTATTTCACGATTGAAATATCAATTTGTTATTTTATTACATATAGATTTCTGTGTATATAGTTATTGTTATGGATATCAGTGTAAGATAAGAAATACTAATTTAACATCTTACACAGATATCTGTGGGTCTTCTTTATTCATACACACATCTGTATATACAATTATACTAAATGTACTTGTGGTCCCAATCTAGCATATTAGATACATATATCTGTGTGAATTAATCTTTCACACAGATATCTGTCTAAACTAATCATTCATACTGACATCTATAGCTAACATAAATCAGTATGACTAAAATCAGTGTGCATTGATTGTTTTGCTAGTAGTGGATGGAAGCATGGAAATGAAAAGTCAACTTTAGCACATTTTCTTACTTCGGCTAGGAGAAACCGAGCTAAACAAGGAAAGAGGGGCGGAAGATTAACCAAACAAGATCCAAATAAGTTGAAACTTTCCAGATTAATACTAGATATCCAAAGGATAATTTCTTATGAAGAGTACAAGATCTAGCTTCAAGTGGAAAGCCTTCAAACAATCAGCCCAATTTTCTACAGAAGCAAAACTGGAAAACTGGACCTGTAAGAGGTCCAGCAGCGTTTCTGGCCCAACCACTATACCAAAAGCTCTGAAATTTTACCAGGATGATCTACACTCATAGTGAAACATTTGTTATGAAGAAGTCATGGTCAAAATCTTCCTCTCCTTCTCTTTCTCTTACCGGTGATCACATTCCTAGTCCTAGTCTTCCCAGAAGCCGACTTCCAGTGCCACCAAATCCTCTGTCAACGTACTTCGGTCCTAGTCTCCTCAGGAGCTTACGGTAGTGCCGCGACCACAACGGTTACAGAACCAGCCAAGCAAGGGTAACTCCCTAGCAACCCAGCCAAGCTAAAGTCACGCTTTAGCAAGTTCTCCTCACTTCCTAGTAGTTCTCGCTCTGCTCGATCTACAACATTGAGTATCGATTGTGATTTTGAAGAAGCTCAGCAAAAGTCCTCACCACGAGGCACAAAGAATCCCACGACGAGGTTGGTGCTCTCCTCGTCCACAATCGCTTGAAAGAAGTCAGGTCAAGGGACACCCCCGACGACCACACCCTAACGGTGCTGGCACGCCCGCGCAGAAAAGAGACTGTTGACCAGCTGCAACAAAACTGGAGCCAAACAGTTTCTGTTCAGGGTGATTATCTGGGAAAGTTTTACCTTCAAATTGCAATGATAGGCACGCGCGCGCATGTATCTGATTTGTGTGCACGCATGTATGTGATGTGCCCGTGCACACATGTATATGATGTGCCCGTGCACGCACGTGTATGTGTAATGCGCGTGCGTACATGAGCACGTTTAGATCTATAGTAATACATTATTAACTGTTTTTCCTTCCTTGGCCACATCATTTAAAGACCTTATAATCGCTCCTGAAAATACAATATGCTCGGGGATTTAAGGCGCTTAAAGTAAAACATTTCAGGGATACTAATCAAACACCAAGAAGAAGAATTGATGAGGAATTAATTTTGTCAACATTTATGCATACCACGTACGGATAACCAATCTAAATCATATTTGTCTCTAGAAAAACTAACAAGATCTGGTAGTTTTTAAATTAAAAAAAAAAAAAAACCTCTTAGCCCACCCCACGCTTATACATGTTACCGAGGTTTGGTAGTTTCTTAAGTGTCAAATATATGAGATGAGGGAACATGTTGTTGTCTGTTGCTTCTTCTCGCTCTTCTGCTGCTATTATTTCTTCCATCCCGTGGCACTCCCTAATATATAGTTCTTTAAGGTTCACAAGACTTTTGGCAATGGAAGAAGAGCACACCTTACCTCAAACTCTAACATCCACTGACAACTAGTTGTGTTAGATGATCAAAGACTTTGAAATCCATGTTCTGATTTTTATTTCACTACTAAAAACAATTGCTTTTGTGACGCCTATTTTGCGACGGCAAATTGAGTTTTTGCGACAGAAAAAACTTTTCATGATGGTAAAATGAGTCTTTTGCTACAGAAATGTTGGCATTGCAATAGGTGGCGTCACAAGATCCATTTGCGAAGGTAAAATGCCGTCGCAAAAGATAATTGCGACGGTATTCTCTTGCCGTCGCATCAGTTATTGTTAGGCCTGGGCACGGTCCCAGACCGGCACCGGTTTTACAGGGACCGGGACCGGGACCGGCAGGCTTATTTCGGGCCGGTCTTGCAATTGCACAAAACAGGGACCGGGCTAAACCCGGACCGGCAATGATATTACAGGAGCCGGGACCGGAACCGGGACCGGAAATCTTATGTCGGGCCGGGACCGCAGTTGCAACTAATAGGGACCGTTATAAAACCGGACCGAAATAAAACCGGATCGGAATAAACCCGGACCGGGACAAAACAGGCCCGTTTTCGGGTTTCCGGTTCCAATCAATCTTTGCAGCACTACTGCATTTTGCTGCTTGACCTGCTTCTGTTTAGAGAGTATAAAGAGTAATGCAATATGAACAAGCAACAAGGCTACAATGCTGAAAATAAAACCAATAAACCATTCTGTAATCTGCACTAGCAACAAGGCTGCAAATAAAAGTATAAAACCATCTTGCAAATAACAATCATTCAATCAACCATTCAATCAACACAGTTCCACGGCAAGTTCACCAACACATACACATATTGTCTTAACAACATAACAAATTAAAAACCAAAACAATGTTCGACAAGACAACAAGTGAACAACCAAACTTCCATGCTGCCATGCTCAATGCTATGCAGCTGCTCCTCCAGTCCTCCCTGTAAACGTACTTTTAACCTGTTATTATTCACACGCATTATAAACATGACAAGACATTATTCTATATATATATATATATAGAATTCAAGCTATACAAATCAAAGAGCAACTACCAACCAATTGTACGTTACATATGCAAGAACCATGAATATAGAATATATATATATGGCATATATATGCTTTTGTTACTACAGTATTATCGAGCAGTGAGCAAACCTCAAATTTGATCAGTGTAAAATATAATAACAAATAAGCATTAGGTATTTAGGTTGATTAACCTAAAGTTTATGTTATTCCATGTTTGTAGATACCTAAGACTATTTATATTCCACCATTTTAAATAAATCCAGATGCTGCATACTTTTCTCAACCAAACCAGAAATGGGGTAAACAGTTAAACACACAGTATATCCCAAAAATAGAGCAAACCTTCAGTTTCTAAGCTCTCTTCCCACACTTCCACAGCAACAAAACAAACCCCAACAACAAAAACAAACTGCAAACACCTCACCCAAATTTGTATTTCTCTACAAATGCTTTTCAACTGTTTGGCACATGAATGGGACCAAAATAATGAGACTCATAAAATAATTGAGATCAATTATTATTCCCTAGATCTCAAATTTCCAGAAACATGGGTTTTCTGCATTGTTATCTTATGTTGCAAACTTAATCAAGGAAAACGTGGTTTCCTACAATGAACTAAGGGTTTAAGTTCAACTGAAACAATCATTGAACTCAGTTTTGACTAGGTAGGCTCTAATAGAACTCTGATTATACCAGATGATGGGATATTTCAGATTGTGATAACAAATTAATATCTCAAACAACAAACCATGCGTCATTACAAGGACCCAGCAAAGTACCTAAGCCAGCTAGAGAGTTTGGAAGGTTGTTTAGGACAGAGTACACTAAAACAAGATCATCACTTATTCTCAGTACACAGAGGCCTTTTGCTATGCCAGGAAACTCTTTCAAAAAAACCAGAAGATACTGAGAATGAGAAATGGGGTTCAATTATCTCCACAGCGAGTCCAATCAATGAATCAAACACAAAGAATTTACCTTTAACGTCAACAAAACCTTGATGATATGAGAGGTCTCAATCTGCAACCAAAAATTAACAAACAACGTTTACACACAATCCCAATGGGAATGTGAAATTTGAATCGGGAATGAGGAACGGGAAAAAGCTTACTCACTCACATACTATCCATCTGTAAGACTTGCCCTTGCAACCATGCGTGCACGTGACTCGGCTATTCTCTTGGCTTCAGCAAGAACCTGAGAAAATATAAAGTGGATTAGACACGTTAATGAACATAATCTTTTCAGATAGTTAAATTTGAAGATGAAATCTAAACCTCCGCATCTTTTCTCTCTTGATTTTTTGTTTGAGAAAGGACCATGGACAGTGCTCTCTTGCGTTCTTTCTCTTGTGTAACTTTGTATGGTTCCTATATGAAGGAGAAAATAAGAGAAACCAACTAAGAGAAATAATTATGATATACAAACGAACTTAATCACAATGATAATACCTTAGCAACAAAGAAAGTAATCAGAAGGGCAGGCCCAGTAAATGATAATACCAGCTTGGCGATCTAGGGGTCCTGAAGCGAAGAGGAGCTAGCGAGCAGTGAGAGATTGGAGAAGATCGTCAAGGCTAGGAGCAAGCTGAGAGGCCGTATGTGAGGAAGAGTCTTCTGGAAGACCGATTTCTGGGAGATCGATTATGAGGAACATAGGGACTGAGGAAGAGTCTTCTGGAAGACCGATTTCTGGGAGATCGATTGTGAGGAACATAGGGACTGACTGACTGGGTCTGACTTCTGAGTTCTGAGGGCTGAGGAATGACTGAATGGGTCTGAGGGAGTGAGGGCTGAAGATCGATTTCTGATTTTCTGGGAGAGACTGAGAGAGTAGAGACCGAGAGAGACAGAGAGTTGGAGGCGGAGTCGCTCTCTAGCTGAGTGAGTCTGACTTGGGATTTTAGATTTTAGGTCTACTCACTAATCACATGTGGTCGTGTCCATACTAACACAATATACTTCGGAAAACAAACATATAATTGGACTACACAAGCTCGGGTTTTTCGGTCCAGAAAACACTTTATATTCAAGAACCGGGACCGGACCGCCAAGCTGAGTATAGGGCCCGAACCGGCCCGAAAACACTAATATTCAAGAACCGGGACCGGACCGCCACGCTGAGTATAGGGACCGAACCGGCCCGAAAACACTAATATTCAAGAACCGGGACCGGACCGCCACGCTGAGTATAGGGACCGAACCGGCCCGAAAACACTAATATTCAAGAACCGGGACCGGACCGCCACGCTGAGTATAGGGACCGAACCGGCCCGAAAACACTAATATTCAAGAACCGGGACCGGACCGCCACGCTGAGTATAGGGACCGAACCGGCCCGAAAACACTTATTTTCAGTCTAAAACCCGGCCCGAACCGGCCGGTCCGGATCGGTCCCTTCCGGTCTTTCGGTTTTTCGGTCATTTATGCCCACCCCTAGTTATTGTTTTGCGACGGCAATTTGCTATGCAAACTTCCATCACAAAGTTTTCATCAGGGTAGCCCATGTAGAGGTATTTGCTACGGCTATGATGCCGTCGCAATGTGTATATTTTTAAAATAACTGCCAAATCTTGCCGCCAAAATTGTTGCTACGGTTAGTTTGCCGTCACAAATATATTTATCAATTTTTATTAACATATTTTGATAAATAGATAAAACTATATAATTTTATACCAATTGTGATACTGAAATGGCAGTTGCAAACGCTAATTTTGTTTTATTATTATTATTTTTTTTTGCTCATTTCCACAAAATTAAACAAATAAATAATAATAATAGGAATTTAACATTAATTCATAAAAAATATAGTTAAACATATCCATTGAGTCATCGTACCATATTCAAATACAAACACTAAAATGAAAATAAATGTGTTTGTCATTTCCAAGTATTGAAAATTATAACCACACTTGAAATAAAACAACAATCACAAGTGCACCATTTTACTCTCATCTTGTTAGCTTTGCACTTGCTTTCATTTGCTTTGCTCTTTTTCCATGAGAACCTATAATATAAACATAGAAAAACCAATGTTAGCTTAATGTCCAGTATGCAAGATAGACAACAAAATGCACATATTCATTCGTGATGGTGTCTATGCAAACAAAACAAAAAACATTAAGGCATTGATGGACCTCAATCAATAATAACAGTTATTGTAATGCACATGGGTGTGGTTGTGTGTGCTGCAACCACTCCCTAATATATACCTGAATAACAGAAAGATGGGAAAAGCTGACAAACAGCATGACCAAAACATATATAGCAGATTCCTCATAGAAGCAACTAATGATTAAGACATATAAGTTCATTCACAAGAAGCTGAGGAAAACAAAAAAAACAATGTTCAAGATGCCTGAACACAGAATTGAAACAACATGGCCAGAAGCATGGCAGATTACTCATAGAAGCAACTAATGATTAGGTTCAAGTTAGACAAATTGCATCTCAAGTAAGCAATTAACTTACCATGTTGAGCTTTGGCATTGTCCATGTAAGCTATGCTGCGAACCCAAAATCACCTACGTAGAAGCAACTCACTTGAGAGTAGAGATAATGTTCTAACTTCTAACCATCATTCTCAACCATTATTTTCCATGGTCTTCCAGTATGTCTTGTGACATTCTCCAAAGATGGGAACTACATAAGAAATATAAACAGATCAGGTTATCTTCCTACCACTCAAATATATATAACCAACCTTATAGGAAATGAAAGGAATTATCAGCAGTAAGTATCGGGAATAGAAGCAGGACAAGACACTTTAAAATACACTAAATCTCCTATGAATAAGGATCAGAAGTTAACAGAAGCTCAATAAACTACATGACCCTGAACTATTGAGCACAGAAAGAGAATGTAGTTTAACAGAAGCCAGAGGCTGCAGGAATATTTAAGTTCCTGTGTTCAAATTTTGTTCTGTTTCTACTCTGCTAAAAATAGCACTCAATTTAAAACCCTTTTTGTTGTCAAGTTGTAGTAGTGAAAGTAAGGGATTGTTCTACGCCCAGGATCAAGGGTTCACCTTCAATTTATGTAACCTACAAAACAAAATAAACTAGAATGTTAAACTACAATATAAAACAAATTGAAAAAATTTAAAAACACAATTGGGGGGAAATTATTGATTAATTATGCTGAAAATAAAGTAAGAACAAAAGATGAATTTAAAGTAAAGTTTGTGAATATGATGATGAGCAGTTAGGAGTTCGTTATCAACCACTAAACACAATCTAAGTTCCAATTTTTCTTCCTATGTTTATTACTAAGTCATGAGAAAGAGATTGACCAAGTTACAAAGCTAGAAGCTAGCTAAGTACCCTATATTACTTCCATATAATGTTCTAACAAGAACAAACGTCGTTATTAGAACCTTTTAAAAACATGCAACATAGAGATCACAAGCGGCTCCTACATTTAGCAGGTTCTAAAGCATTAAGCACATATGGAAGGATGTCAATCTAAGTGTACAAACTAGTACAACAAGCGTGTCTAGTTGCATCCCTCATCTTTGGTACACACCTAGGCGAGAGGCTTTACTACTTCGGTTAAAATCACAAAACTATTAGGTGAATTGCTATTTAACCTAGCTCAAATTACATGCATATCCTATATGTTTGCAACCACATAAAACATACATATAAAAGATTCATCTCATCCAGAACCAAAGAACAATCTCATTGACAAAGTAACTAAAACATAGAAATTTATTATGAAACTTGAACCATAGTTTAGGGCTTCAAACTAGCCCCTAACACAAAAGAATTTAGCTACTCATTGTTCTAAGGTAAACACACAGTAACATATTGAAAATAAAAGGACAAAGTCGCAGAAAAAGAGAGTGAAGAGGCACGGTGGACGTTGCTTGAAGATGGATGTTCACGGTGGTGGCAGATGGCGACTTTGGCGGCTTCTTTTCCTTATGTTTGTATGGAGCTTCGAAAATCAGAGAGCTAGGGCTGTTTTGAGGCGTGAAATCTGTCTGATATCGTCTCCCTATGACACAAAGAAGCCTCCTATTTTTATGGTTTACAAGCCCCTAGCTTTCCTCCTCAAAACCGGGTTGAGTTTTCCTTATTCTTCTCCAATTCCACTTGCTTAGCTGCCACACAATCTTCTAAACCTTCCTTAAGTCTTTCTAACCATCTCTTGATAAGTATAACGCAGCAAAAATGCAATAAAATTAGTCCCAAAATCTGCCAAGAATATCTTCAGAAAATATAGCCTTTAATTCACTTTCCTTTCTCAACTAGGATTGATTTTCCACTCCATGTTTGACAAGGCAGCAGATACGAGGCTGATGTTCTGCCACATAACACTTCTGATGTCACTCTTCAAAAATTTGCAAAAACCTTCTAGAAACCTTCTTGAAACATGGCCCAACAACGATCTTGAAAATGCTTCGCAGAAAGACTTGGCAGAAATTCCAGATTTTCCTTATCCTTTGCTCATTTTTGCAGCATCATAACTTATGCATTACACCACCTTTCTGGATGATTCTTAATTTTAAAATTCTCTACAACATCTCATATTCAAATATGGGCAGACAACTTCATGAATTTCATCCTTTAAGTATAGTAGAAGAATCCTTGAAAAGCTTCCTAAAAAGCTGATGGAAACAGTCTTCTCGGGGTACCAACTTTGAGCACAGCCTCCGGCTTCCTCTTTATCATTTTGGACCAAATCTTTTACTGAAGTTATAGTAGATCATGTGGTTTTCAAATTTTTCTATGCCTTTCTTCATAATTCCACTCCAATGTTCTTCAAAACAGCTTCCCAAGACAGAAGAAGATAAGGCAGACTCCAGTACTCTGTTTTCTGCTTCTCGGCAATTGTTTTGCACGACAACTTTCTCCGTCTTCTCTTGAGTTTTATGACCAATGAATGATCAGAATCCATCCTTTTCATCACTACTTCATGTGAAGTGCCTTGATTTCCCCATTGTAGCTCTCTTTTCTCCTTAACTGCTTCTCAAAGTACCTAAGAAAATAACAAAGTTAAATTGATCTTTTTAAGGAATAAACTAAGAAAAAGTATAAAGGTTTGAACTATAAATTCATCGCATTTTATGCTTCTATCAGTTTCAAAAAGACCTTGATCAGATCCATGAACTCTAGGAAAATAGGATCAGCCCTGCTCCATCCCGTGGAAGTAAACATCTTATACCTAAAGAAAGTGAGGTATTTTCATTGTATGTTAAAAGTTAAAACATATGGACACGTTATTATACCTGCATAGCTGCTACTGAAGCCAGTAATGCTTCACATTCATCACGCATGGGTTTCTCCTACACTGCTACAACATGTTCTGAAACCAAACAATTCCCCCTCCACCTGTTCATGTAAATATAAAGTTTCAAACTCTTAGTACATTCTTTTGTGAAACTTAAAGCTCAAACCCTCAAACAATGAATTAGTCTTTTGAGGACTGTGTATGCATACTTTCCAGTAAAACTGAGGACTGAACTTTAAGAATGGATTTTAGAAAACAGTCCTTTCTGCTTCCCTCAAAGGTGAACATTGTGCCTCCCTATTCTAATAAGAAGCATACAAAACAACATTCAAACTATATTAATTGTATTCATATCTGATGAAACTTATTCCAGATTATGAAAAGAAAAAATGTAGAAAAACAGCTGAAATAGAAGACAGAAAAAGAAGAAAAGTGGCACATGCAATGCAGGTAACAGTAAGCTTGTCACATTTATAATCCAAGTTGAGGAAGTAGAATATATTTCAAGAACATATGTATTACTCACATTAAATATCCGGTAGATATATAATGTCTAAACAATCTAGTAACAAATAGGCGTGCTGCTGTTTCCGTCAATGAAAGAGCCATATATTTTGGGTTTCCCAACAGGGCACACCCTTTTCCAAGCATACCATGTGCTGCAGCCACTCCAGCCGGCAATTCCACTTTGCCAATGTAGCTTCTTAATTAAAGTAATTTACCATTCACTTCATCAAAATGAATAATTACCGAGGAGGTCAATCACTCTTTCATATTATATATATATATATATATACACACACACACACACTATTACATGTATCATGTTGTAAAACAGAAAAAATTTTGAGAGAGAGAGAGAGAGAGAGAGTTTGGACACAGAGAATCAGATTGTATTCATTCATCTCACCATGAGGGGGTTTATATAGGAGTACATGATATATACAAATAGGCAACGTTTAATAACAACGTCAATTACTCCTATTCACAATCCTATCAATCACTAATCTATAGTGAAATGCATATATGACTCTCCATCTATTTACATGATATTAGCCATAATTATTTACAACACTCCTCCTTGGATATTTCATGTCAATAGTGTTTCCTAGGCTGAGCGCTTCTAAGTTGCCTCGTCAAAAACCTTGCCAAGTAATAAAAACCCTGTAGGAGAAAAACAACCTTGGTCGAAGGAGAAAAAGAGCACAACACGCGTGAATGTGGAATAGTAGTATCACAATAGAGATATGTGAAGTTTTCTTATCAGCATCATAAGTAGATAGTATGTCTACGAGAGGGATACATTAGAGTTGCTACACCAAAACCTTGCCCGGTAAACCCAGTGGGAGAAACCCGTGGTCGAAGGGAAAAGATGAGCAAATGCATATATGTCAAATCAAAGCATCTTCAGGATGTACTATAATTGGGGTGACCATGCTAAAGATGTGCCTCATTAAAACCTTGCCGGGTAACAAAACCCAGTGGAACAAAAAAATCCTGGATGAAGGACAAAAAGAGTACACGTGGTCAAGTGGGTATGCTTCAGGATACTCCCCCTAATTTCAACTCCCCTTGAAAATTACAAGTTAGGTAATTCAAATAGTTTACGCAGACCAATATCTTGAACATGCTTCTGGAATGTATACTTTGGTAGTGACTTGGTGAAGAGGTCTGCATGATTGTCTTCAGATCAAATCTGCTTAACTTCAATCTTCTGATGCTCTTGTTGTTGCTGATTGAAGGAGAACTTCGGTACAATATGTTTGGTGTTGTCTCCTTTGATGAAACTTGTCTTTATCTGCTCTATGTAAGCAGCATTATTCTCGTAGATAATTGTTGGTTAATCAGTGGTGTAATGCAGTCCACATGTGCTTCGAACATGCTTTGTAACGGCTCTTAGCTCTATACATTCACATATTGCTTCTTGAAGAGCTAGTAGTATCTTAGCATGATTCGAAGAGGTAGCAACAAGTGTCTATTTCATAGACCTCCAAGAAATTGCAGTATTCCCAATGGTAAAGACATAACCAGTTTGGGAACGTGCCTTGTGCGGGTCTGATAGATAGTCTACATCAGCATATCTAACAAGGCGAGCATCATTCTGAGGATCAAGGGGGTTTGATCCATTCCTTGATGCATGGGGATAGAATAAGCCCATATCCGCCGTACCTCTAAGGTAGCGAAAAATGTCTTTTATGCCATTCCAGTGGTAGCGTGTTGGCGCAGAACTATATCTAGCTAACAAGTTCACATCGAATGAGATGTCCTGTCTAGGGA
>BDJD01013511.1:66760-84808 GCA_002564525.1 Rosa multiflora | reverse complement strand
TTCTGATTTTTCCTATTTATACTAAAATTTCCAAAAATGGAAATCCATCGCACATAACTTCTTTATATGATCCCCGATTTTTGCGTGCCGCACGTCCACAAACTCATATCAACTCGCTCTACAACTTTCGTGAATGAAGTTTTCGGAGAAACCAAACGAATAAAAGTCAACTCTTGACACCTCGAAAATAAAGCATTTCGAGTAAATATTCATCCGAAATTCTTCTACTTCACCCTCGAACCAACTAATCGCAATACAATCAACAAAATAAATTCTGAAAGACACTCGAAAATTA
Organism: Rosa multiflora; assembly: GCA_002564525.1. Lineage (NCBI taxonomy): Eukaryota > Viridiplantae > Streptophyta > Magnoliopsida > Rosales > Rosaceae > Rosa > Rosa multiflora. The sequence continues at coordinate 84,513 of BDJD01013511.1, read as the reverse complement.
ATAACTAATTTCTGAGGTATATTACAAATTTCCCAAGCCTGAATGCTGCCATAAGGGTCTCCTTCTTTTATGGTCCTCCTTACGAGCACCTCTTTTAGTCTGAGGTATCTAACCTGTCCGTCCCTCCCACTATCCCATGGATTTGCTTGGGGGACTTTAATGAGCTAATCTCTGCTGCTGAGAGGGGGGGGGGGGGGGGGGACAAAGATCACATTGAAATCATTTGCATGTCAACATTTTCCTGAAATAGTACTTGATCGTCCGACGGCTTCAAGATTTGCCGCTTCGATTAGCCGTTGTGGGTGGATATCAGAGCAAGTCGCCACCACAGGAGGTAGGCGATGTCGATCTGAGTTGTTCTTGGCCGGTCCCGTCGTCGAAGGTAGCTGGAAAGTGAAATGGAACCGGGTCAAGTCGGACGGGATCCGCATCGGGCTGGGGTTTTCTGGAGGAGGAGCACGGAGCAAATTTACTTTTTCGGAAATTATGAAAAAACAAAATCAAAAAAATACTATTTATAGAAAATTTCCAAAATTGGAAACTTCTTCCGCTAACCATAACTTTCTCGTACGAACTCCGATTTCCGCGTTCCACATATCCACAAACTCGTATCGACGCCCTCTACAACTTTTGTGAATAAATTTTTTAGAGACACTTAACAAATAAAAAGTCAACCCTTTAACCCCTCGAAAATAAAATGTTTAGAGTAATTATTCGTTCGAAACACTTTCGCTCCCGCTTGTACCACGAAATCTTACCAACGAACACTTTATTAATTCCAAGAAATTACTAATGAATTTCCGGGTATTACAACTATTCTAGCTTCATTTTCACAACCTTTTCTATATCAATGTCCCACTCGAGCTTTAGCATTTCTTTCAGTAACTTTTTTTGTTGGTGTTTATTACTGCATGAGTCTTTGTTGTATGGGTCTTTGTCCTTTTGATTCTTTGAGAGGTAGTTTAGGAGTACTATGTCGCGGGATTTGTTGTTAATAATTTTGTATGTATGGCCCTGTAACCCTGTTGATGAGCTCGTTCAATCAGTTGAAGCAAGACAATAAACTGAATGCATTCACTTGTGTCAAGATCAAGAGACCAGCCATAATGCTAACAAAAGGCATGCAGAAAACTAATGTATGGCACAGAGCTAAGGGTGCATAAAATGATTCTATTCTTGAGAAATGTTGTTCACATTGATTTGGTGAAAAGGCAACCAATGTGAAATTGAAATCAGCATTACCACTTCAGGATCAAGCATCGTCACAATACAATCATTTCAAACTTCAGGTGCTTGTGTGTGTTAGATCTATATAACCTAAGAATTGATGAGCTTTCAAATTTCATAGGCAAGTTGACCCATCTTAGGTACCTTGACCTCTTTGGTAATGTTAGTAACAGCATTCCTTGCTTCTATCAGCAATCTGCAGAATCTACAGATCCTTAAACTCAACAGGTGCTACACACTTGAACAACTACCTAGAGATATTAGAAAGAGGATCAGCGTTAGGCATTAGAGTTGCTTTAAAGGTCAGCTTCTTCCTGAGCATCTTAATCTCAGCTTCTAGAGTTGCAAAAGAATGGAAAACTTACATAATAAAATCGGACTGGACATCTACACATTTTAAATACCAATTTGCATTGCACTTCTACAAAAACATTAAGGGAAAGCTTGAATAGCACTGATTTAATTATAGCTTAAAAGAAGTTAGTAGGAACAACCTAAGATCGGTGATTAATGCGCCCGTTTCATATTTTTCATCAGAACAATATAAATCTGGGGGTACCATGCTCTATTTTGTTTTAATAAATAGCTAGAGAATTCTATATGCTAGCTAAAAGAACCCAATATTAAGTACTTGATGGCACTTACATTGATGCAATATTAAGTACTATTGATGTACTTGATTAATATTGCACCAATGTAAGTGGCATCAATATTAAGTACCATTGGCACTTATATCAAGTTGATATTCAATGTTTTATACCATATCAACTAAATTTAATTTTGCAAGTTTAATAATTAACAATATAGGTGTCTGGTATTATTTGGTATAGTAATATAAGTCTTCTCTGTATAAGTAAGAGATCGTGTGTTTAAGTTACAGAAGACTAGTTGTTGATATGATAAAAAAAAAAAACAGTATATATAGATCAAATTAATATTTAGTTAATTGGTGTCATATCACCTAAATTTAAATTTTTATATTTAAATTTTATAATTTTTATCAAGCATGTCCAAAATGCGAGGAAGAGAGAGAGAGAGAGAGGCACAGGTCAGACGACAAACAAATGAAGCCCAAATGAAATAGTTGAAAAATAATAGCTTTTAAAAAAAACCTTCGTTTATATCAAAATAATTTCACTTTGTCCTACTTGCAGAAGTTTATGTGAGGTTCTGGAAAAAATTGGCAGTAGCTTGTCGCAGTCTCTTACTGGTGGTAATGTGTCTGCTCTAGGCAGGAGGCGAGTTCCTTACTTTGTCAAATGGTCGCAGCATCCTAATGGTAGGATGAATCTAAGTGTACGTCACCGGATTTATAATCTGGTGGCAATAGGGCTGGGATTTGGAACCGTAAAATCGGAGGAACCACACCGAACCGCACCGAAAGTCTCGGTTCGGTTCGGTTCTACGACATATGTGTTTGCATTTTTCTCGGTTCGGTTCCTGGAGTTGTCTATTCAGTTCGGTTCCGGTGCTTGGTTTTAAAACCTCTTTGGAACCGAAATACACATGTCATTGTATAATTGGATAATAAGGCCGAGCTTATTTATGTAAAATAGACCATTTCTCATGTGATCAGGTCTTCCAAACGCGATCAGAACCTTCCATTTTATCTCATAATCTCCTATCCATTCGCTAAATTATATCTTCCCTCAAACTCTCAGTCTCCCACTCTCCATCCTAGATCAGATTTGGAGACTCTCTCAGTCTCTCACTCTCTCAGTCTCCATCCTATATCACTTTTTCAGTCTCCATCCTATCTCAGATTCGAAGACGACTCTGACTCTCTCAGGCTCTCAGCCCAGACGAGCGAGACGAACCCAGAGGAGCGAGACAAACCCAGAAACATCTCGTCTTCGATTTGTGTTGGCCATCTGCGATTTGGTTGATGCAGCTCCGCCTGGGACTTGGTTGATGCAGATCCGTCTGCGATTTGGTCAATGCAAGCTTTCAATCCGTTCATTTTTCTCGCTATACTCTCATCACTCTGCAATTTCCCGTGAAATCTGACCACTTTTTCGGTTTTTCCTTTTCGTTTGAACCCAGTCTTGCAGTGAGTGCAGGCCAGCAACCATAGCCTGATTTCGAGTGAAATTGTTAAGGTCCAGAGTCCATAGCATGTGATGCTCGTGGGCACTTCGAGTGAAATTGGTAAGCTCCAGAGTCCCTTGAAAGCTGTGGTCTTTGGAGTGCGTTTATCGAATCCCTAGTGATTGTTGAGAGATTTGATGCCCTGGAGTTAATTCTGCTACTTTAATTTGTGTTTAGTTCTTGTTATGTGCCAATTGGGTCTCTGGCTTATATAAATATATGCTCTTTGTATAGTTTTCGAGAAAAATTTAGTTTCTTGGAATTGTGATGATTATAACTGAATGTGGTTTGAATCATTGTGGTGGTTAATTTTGTTGATTGCATATTTGCATTGCTTATACTAGTATTAAACTCTTACTGTTGATGCCGGGTTTTAATTAAATAGTTGAGTGGGCACAATTAGGAAAATGGATACAGTTATTGTTATCCTTATTTTTGAGATTTGTGGGTTGTTGAATGACTTGAATCTCTCACAGATCTAGACTTCTGTACCAAATATTTGAGTGATTGAAGGGTAACTGAATGTGGCTTCATGTCTATCTGTTTGTAGGGAGGAGATTGAAAAACAAAAGGCTCATGAGCGATACATGTGGTTGCACCGTTGTAGGTGCAGGGAAAAACTGAACATGCAAAGAAAGATTTAGGTAATATGCAAAATTGACAAATTATAGCTTCATTTTTGTGAAATTTGCATTTGCGTTTGTGTTTCGCATCCTATTCTATTGTGGTTTCAAGTGTTGGTGGATTGATATTGTATCTGTTTCTTGCAAGATCTAAGCATATGTTTATTCAAGAATAATCATGATCAATGATGATGATGCAAGACTCAGTGAAAAGGAAGAGAGTGAAAAAATTGGGCCATATAAAAGCTTCAAACTTTTGAATAGTTCAAGCTTCATCATCCACCTCTCATTGTATGGAACATTTCATTGTCATTTTCGTAGTTTGACTAAACCAGAACATGTCATTGTCATTTTCGTATTATAGTAGGAATATATGTTTCTTGATATTGCTTTTCTTGATGACCTGACCTCCAGAATCCTAAAATTGACAAATTATAGTCTATAACAGAACTGTTTAGATTTTTCATACAGATTGCTTCTTGCTTCTTGCTTATTGCCTTGGAGATCTACTACCATGTCGAAAGCATCTGCTAGCTCTTCTGACCCTACTGCTTCCAATTCTGAACCATCCGCTTGCAATGAAATTGTGGTTGCAAGCAACAACCCTGAACATCTCAACAAGCAGCCAACAACACTGTTCCAAAATTGAGTCAACCAAGGAAAGCTTCTACGGCTCGGAGCTCTGCTTCCAAGAGAAAAAGAGGAGAGAAGAAGAAAGGCAAGCAGAGGTCGAACGTTGTTATGATGTTGAATTATTGATTGTTATATATGTAGATAATGTTGAGCATGAATGAGTGAATAGATTGTGGCATTATGCAATGTTGAGTGTGTGTCTGGAAAACAAGAAACAGGAAACTAAAAATGGCTGGAAAGTAGTATTTCATGCCAAATTGACAGTTTGGTTAACATAGGAACCGAGGGACAGAACTAGGAACCGAGGAACCGTCGAACTGAAGAACCGAACTAGGAACTGAAAACCGACCCGAACATAGTCGGTTCTGTTCTACCTCGGTTCTTGATCCCAAAAATAGCAAATCCGAACCGATAAGCAACAGTCGGTTTCGGTTCCGGGTTGAGTACTGCAAACTGCAGAACCGACCCGAGGCCAGCCCTAGGTGGCAACACAGTGGGAAAATTGTGTTATTTGTAATGCTGTTTCTTCGTAATAGAGTAATCTTTCTGGTATGTCAGCACAATTGTAAAGCGAATGAAGTAGCCAATAGTGCACTGTTGGCTAGTTGGTTTTTGTTAGATTACATTATTTTAGTTGAGACTCTTGTTATTATTTCAGGAAGTTCTCATGATGCTTATTGTAATATGAGGTTTAGATATTATGTCCCTCCATGTATTCTATGGTTTCATTAATCAAGATTTGAGGTGCAGTACATTGCTTTGGTTGAGACTCTTGTTATTATTTCAGGAAGTTCTCATTGCCAATCACAAAACTTGCCTTTTGGATTGTCAATCACAAAACTCCTCGAACACGCACCAACTATACACTTTCCATTGCCAGCTTGCAACAACTTCTATTACTTTAGTCTTATCGCAGCTTCAATCTCCAGAGCCATGTCAAACAGACTTTCTAGCGTTAAACGTGGCTGCTGTTCAGGAATGATCACTACTATATTGGAATTGAATGTTCGAAGATTTTTTTTCTAAGAAAACTGAAGTCCTAATTAACAAACGTATAAAAGAAAAAGAGATGATTTAAATTTTGTAGTGCCAGAAGATGATTGCGCACTGCTTCAATCTTCTAAGCCACCCGTGATACCAATGCAGACTCGCTTGTCGCTGCCTTTGTAGCTACATATTTGAGTTGCAGCCTATATTTTGATCTCCTAAGATATGACCAGGCAAAAAACAATATAGAAGGGAAAATAATCACATTAGAGAGCAGGTGAGTGTTAGAAATCATGGTAGAAATGAAGAGGCAAAGAAAATGGCTATGGAGTACTCTGTAACAAACCGTAGAAATCTGGGTACATGGATGAATGAAGAAGACGATGTACAGTTACAAAGAAAATGACCAACCCTCAGTTAAAGATAAAAACTCCATATTTATGCTAATGTGGTTATTATCTCGGTTGACTGTTGACTTTGACCATCAGTATATGACTTGTACTCTTAACAGTGAGTTATGGTTGATGGAATGTACCTCGCTGAAAGGAGACCGAATGTCAAAACACACTTTGTAGCAATGCCTTGTTTATAGAAGATTTATCTGTACACTGCTGCAAACCATCATAACTGATAATTATATAGATGAATTATTTGTCCCAACCAAATGAAGTGTATCAAAAATTCAAAATAATAAAGGATCATGAACTTGAAAGTCTTCGTGGCGAATGATCACAAATGAAATTGAGGTTTTCGATCGGTGCCTTTTTCATAGCTCGCTCCCTTGCAGTTTAAGATCATTTGTGAAGAATTGTAACATCACCAAACCACTTGAACTGCAAAACCGAGTGATGGACTTCCAACATCACACCCTGAGTGTTGGTATAGTCCAGAACTCAAAACTAAATGATTGAAATGATTTCACATGAGAACCAAACCAATGAATCTTTGAAATAAAAAAACTAATTACACAAATAAAATCAAATCAATCTATTCACATCAAGACAAATAAAAATGAATCTCAAGTATTCCTTGAAGCTCGCTGCATAAAATTTCACTTTTTTATTGTTCTTTTTATGAAAGCAAATTGGCAAGCACTGAGGCTAGTATATTGAGGAATATATACAATGTTATATCTCATCCAATTTGAAAAGAAAAATAATAATAAAGAAAAAAAAAATTCTCCAAACTTTTTTCTCTTTATTAGTTAAAGTCGTCTTTCAGACTCGAAAATCTGGGGGTTCGACTGATATATACGATTAGGGGTTTGAATTTTATTTAAAATTAGAAAGAATGAGCGTACCAAGTTTCAGGTTTGGCAGCCGTGCAAGAAGAAGAGGTTGATTCTGTGATCGGAATGGACAGAAAGTTCTAGAGAGAGGGAGAGAGAGAAAGAGAGCGAGAGAGAGAGAGAGAATTTCGAAGATTGTGGAGAGATAAACAGACAGAGATGGCGACGAGGGCGAGCACCGGAAGCCGGACACGGGTCGGGAGGTACGAGCTGGGTCGGGCCCTCTGTGAGGTCATATGTGCAGGAACGTCGAGACCGGTTGCGGTGAGAAGTTCGCCATTAAAATTCTGATAATCTTTTTCTTACCGTAATTCTTGTTATATTGATTGATTTTGTGGAAAATATAATCTTGGCTCTTATTGGTTGCTGAAGTGAAGGAAGAACGTTCAGAACATCGTAGAGATTATCGCATCCCTCCCTGGTATAAGTTATGTCTATGGACTCTGGTAAAAGCGTCATCTTAAGGTTAGTAATTTCTTATTTTTGGACAATTAGGGTTTGTTTAGAATTTGTAATATATCCATATACAGATTTGTAATTTCATTGTATAATTCGTTTTTCGTCTTCTCAGCTTTCCATCACAAACAAGTTCCAGCTTAAACAGTACGTCTGGGCAACGTTCACGTATTCCAACTGCAATTAGGAAATCATGGTCCACACTGACAACTTCAGTTAAGAAAGCATGGTTAGCAGTTACATTTCCACTTAGAGAAATATGGTCACCGTTGGCATGTCATGTTGGAGGGATAGTTGGCGTGAGAACGATTGAGGATTTCAGAGAACTTTTTCAAGATTTGATGCCATGTTTGAGAGGAGTAGTTCTCCATCTGATACTATGTTTGACATTGACCATTCTTCTGCCCATCAGTTTACTGTGGAATCTGATATTGAAGGGGAGATTTACACTAACATGGGAAAGGGTACTTGCAATATCATGCATTGCAATGTCAGTAGATCCCTTGTTCTTTTACATTCCAGTTGTTGATGAGAATAGCAAGTGTCTTGGAATGGACAGAACATTAAGCAATACAGTTCTTGTGTTGCGATCACTTACAGATCTCACTTTTACACTCCATATTATTGCTCTAATTCATGATCGGATCGACATCCCCTCAAACTCTGACCCTGACCCGGGAAAGCATATTTATGAACTCATACTTAGGAGGATGAAGTGGTTGTCTAAAGATATCATAATTGACGTTATTGCTATACTTCCCATCCCACAGGTAAGAAGAAATTTTTTTGGGGTAAATTGTTATTGCTAATTGATAGAGTTTGAGTTGCGTAATACTGTAAGAATTTTCCCTGTTAGGATTATTTAAGTTTTTGGTTCAAGTATCTTAATTGTAACCGCTAAAGATGAATGATATCCTCACAGCCGGTTATGTGCTAATCTCAAGGATAAACTGTGTCACTGTGTGTCTGTGCTTTTGTTCTTATGTAAGTGCCTAAAATAAATTGTTGGTATTTGTCATTCGTTGGTAATTCCTAAAAGATGTTACCTAGCTTTTCATGTAACTCACAAACTCTGTTATTAAGCATATATATACATTCATGTAGATGCATAGATGCGTATGCCAGATTATAGATACTTTTCAATTTGTACAGGTCACAATAATAATAGTCCTTTTCAGAATGAGAGCGTCGGGGTATCTATATGAAATAGTCATTGGCAACATCTGTCTTCCTTTACAATTTTTTGCAAGGGGTTACCAAATCTATCACTTCCATAAGCAATTTCAGATGCTTGGGAAATGGGCTAAAAGTGTATTCTATTTTCTCATGTACATCATGGCTGGTCATGTAAGTTTATCTCTTCACTGTCATAATTTGATCTTCATAATTAAAGTGCTGATCTACAAAGGAAAGTTGAAAGGTGTGTTTACAAGAGGCAATCAACCATTGCCATTTTTTTTCAGTATTTTACAACAAAAATAAAAAAGAACCAGTGATTGAAACACTATAATGACAGAACAAATAACTAGAATTTTAGAATTTCTTTTGCAGCGAGGTTCTTATTTATACATGTCAAACAGTAAACTGCACATCCTCTTTAATTTTTTTATTTCATGTGAATTGTTCATAAACATCGACTCAAAAAGTTTACACAAAAGGTTATATTAAATAAAAATAGAATAAAAAGTATGTGGATTGACTTTTACGGAACATATAAAACATTATCTTATTTTCAGTAACTTATTTACCGAATTTATAATGCATACTCCTTAAACATCATCATCAAATTCTTAATTCTGTCTTTTGTTCTTATTGTAACTAGTGGGAGAGTTGATTCAGATCATTTAGTAAAATATTTTGTCAGGTTTTCGGAGCATATTGGTACTTTTTGTCCATTCAAAGAGAGATATCATGTTGGCATCAGGCATGTAGAAATACTAAAGGGTGTAGAGCCACTAACTATTGCGAGGACACCAGTTCTTCAGCAGATATTACACTCCTAAATGATTTTTGTCCTATAAATCCATCCAATGCAACACTATTTGATTTTGGAATATTTCTTGATGCCCTTCAATCTGGTAATACAGGATCGATAAGTTTCACAACAAAGTTTTTTTATACTTTCTGGTGGGGCATTAGAAACCTGAGGTATGCATATATGGATAGTAAATGTTAAGATATATTGACTATCTATTCCAATTATTTTTTCCCTGTTCCGTCTTTTAGCCTAGTTCCTGAGCACCAGATTACCCCTTAGAGTATACTAATTAACCGCTAATAATTGCCTTATTACTTCTTAGATAATTTGAACTGTGCCTACCTTCAACTATAGGTAGTGTATAATTCTTAATTACTGGTTGTTATGAGGTACATATGCTTTATTTTATTTTTTTTTGTTTCGTGGTCTGACTTTTATTGTTCTTATTGATTAATTCAACATATCTGTAAAGACTTTTATTTATGCAGCACAAGTTCTTTTAACTGTAGTTACTGTATTTGACATTAACCGTACTTTATATCAAAAGATAACTCAATCCAAGTTAACTGGACATGCATATTTTTCATTCCGACACGAAGCAGTTTGCTGTGGTGCACAAGAAAATGTTTTCACTTTCTTTCCATTGCTTGCTGTCAGACAGTAATCTATAGAAGGTCTTTCAAGCATGTTTTCTTTAGTCCTTACATTTGTCTTGTTAAAAAAAAATGTCCTCACATCTGTATGCTTGTAAAATGAACAAAGCAAAAACAAGATAATATTTGATGGTATAAAAATGATTTTCTAATAGTATCACTGTACTTATTCAATTCTTTTCCGTGATAAGTATAGAAAAATAATTTGGCCATACAAGAATTTATTGCTAAAAAAAATCCTTCCAAATGAAATTTGTTCGAGAAAGTTAAGCCTATTGATGATTTTCTTTAGAAAGAATTTGCACCACCGGCATGTATCTTACCTATTGATTTCTACATTATTTTTTGCAGTAATTTTGGAAGTGACTTGGAAACAAGTAACTATGTGTGGGAAAACTGCTTTACAATTTTTATTTCTCTTGTTGGCTTGCTTCTGTTTCTATATCTCATGGGAAATGTGCAGGTATGTGGTGACATATAGATGTTCATTATATACTGATCAGTTGACTGTTTAATATCAGATTTATAGCTTTCCTTCTTAGCTTCTTATAATCTTTAAGCAATTCTTGTTTAGAGTATGGCTTTTCCTACTTATTTGTTTTCTTTGCTTGTAATTTGGTACCGGAGGGGTTCCTCCACATCGGCTTTTATTTTTGACGAATAAATAAGAACAAAACAAATTTCACTATATCAAGATTATAAAAAAATATATATACGCAAAGCATATACCTTTTGGCATTTAGATGTACGTGATGGAGAATAACAGTAGTTATACTCTTTTATAGTTTTATCTGTAGGGATTTTTTGTTTTGTTATTTTGGTTGTGTGGATTTTTGTAGTTGTGTATGGCTTGATTTTGTTTGCTGAAGTTTTGGCATCACATTAAGTTAAAGTTGATGTAATGTGAGTTGATAAAAAAAAATCATATATGAAATGAAGCCAATTATTAGTTAATGATTAACTTTGTATGAGACCTTAACTTGAACTGAGATTTCATTTGTTTTTTTGGTCAAACAGACATATATTCTTTGGGAATCTACAAAAGCATTGGAGGTTCAGGAGGAGAAAGTTAAGGCGAAATATGAAGATCTACATTCGTGGATGTTAGATAATGCTATCCCCGAAAAAATCAAGATAGAAGTGGTGAAAATCATAAAGTATCAGAAAATATTTGAAAGAAACTACGCCACTGGTGTAGATGTTGATGTGGACTTAGTTTTTGTATTCAATGCTATCACTGTGAATGGCAATCAACCCGTGGCAAGTTATTTGAAGGAGCATTTCTGCGCAAATGCCCTCATGAAAGTATGTTTATCAACCTTTATATACGTTGTTTTGTCACTATGAAATAAGGTGGTTCATTAATAAGATGAACTTTCGATCTTAAATACTGACCAATTTATTTAAGCAATATATAAACAGGTATCCATCCTTCAAGACGTGGGAGAAGATGAATTCAACTTGGTATTAAAGTTTTCCATCCCGGTGATCTACGAGGAGAATAGCTACGTGGTTCAAGCAGGAGAGCCGGATGACAAAATGCTCATCATCACACAAGGCGTGCTAATTGTATATGTGGACAACACCGCAGCAGGCTCTTCATCAATTATCATCCCGAAGTCACGTTTTGAGAAAGGTGAAGTTTATGGAGAAGAGCTTTTGAACGGCCGTATTCCTATATCGACCCGAGATGTCAAATGCCAAACAAAAGTAGAAGCCTTCGCTCTCACAAGTCGTGGGTTGAAATTTGTGGTAACCATGCTGCGGCAGACACGTACGACTTCGACATTGTTCTATGATCCAGAACTAGTAAACAAGGTTTAAGATCGACCAAAATTATGAATGAATCCCAATTGATTTGTCTTTATTTGTTTACTTTTATTATCAATTTTCCAATATCGAACTGCACTATAACTGAGATTAATCTTCTGTAATTTGTAAAACAGGCATATAGAGAGTTAACAACGACAAGATCGGAGAAGTTACTACAGAAAAAGATGAAGATGGATTGCAAGGAGAAGGATATACTTGAGTGGCTGTCAAGAAATGGTGTTCACCGGGATCAGCAGACATCAGTTATGAAACACATAAAGGCTAATAGTGTACTGGAAGAAAACTTGGATGCTGAGGTGGATGTGAGGTATCTATTCTCTATTCGTCTTCCCTGGCATATCGAATATGAAATAAAGAAGGATCTCTGCATGAGTACTCTCCATAAAGTATGCAATTTCTCAACCCAGCTCTGTCTCTGTATTATCTTAATTTCAGTATTACATACACATATGAGCGAATTTTAGCCAAATAATAAGTGTATCATTCTCAATGTCTTTAAACTCATACATAGATGTAATCAATATATAGGTACCTGTACTTGATGGTGTTGATGAAGATGTGTTGTACCGCATCTGTTTGTCTCTCGATCCAGTGGTCCTCCCGAAGAATAACTGTGTTGTTAAACCAGGTGGCCAAATTGATCGGATGCTCATCATTGTAGAAGGTGAAATTACTTTGACCGAGCAGACTTTCCATGTTTTAAGTAGACTAAGAAAGAGAGGCAACATTGAAAGAATACTGAAGAAAGGCGATTTCTTTGGGGAGGAACTTCTGACTTGGGCATTCCCTGACGTCTCTATTTCCAAATATAAACCTGATATCTCGAGAAAATATGTTGATTGTCGTGCAAAAGTAGAAGCCTTTGCTCTCACGAAGGAGGGTGTGGAAAGTGTAGTCGCCTACTACCGGGAGGGAACCAACATTTTTGAGCAGTTGGAGAATGGTAAAGATGGTGTGGCTGATACTAGTGGTACATCCACATCCCCAACTATTGAGCAGAGACTTGATCAGCTTATTCAGCACCAGGTTGACATGCTTCAACAGCATCGTGATGAAATGGCTAATCAGGGACGGAGATTGGATCAGATAGCTGCATTCCTAGCCAGATTGGGATATCCAGACACACCTCCTCCTGCAGCTTGAAGGATTATTAAGAACAAGCTAGAGCCTCCGGATTTATCCTAATATGGGAGCTTGAAGTAAAGGTGAACAGCTAGCTACTTAAAGATGCATGCTTAAATTGTTTCATTGATTACTCATTCAAATCTCATTTATTTTAAGGTTTTGATTATCTTTTGTAAGTCTTTTTTTTTTTTTTTTTTTTGCTAATATGTGGTTCCAATTCTCATTTCCATTCCAAGTAAGTAAATGTGCCATGAAGTATTTGATAATTTGGATCTTAATTGGAAAAATAAATAGAGGATCATGAGTCACCAGACCTCCACATTTGAAGTAGAAAACCTCACCTCATCTATAGGGGCTGTGTGTGTATGGAGGAGTTTATTTAATGACAGTTTTTTCTCATTCAATAATAATTGGGTATCCAAAAGGAGAAAAGTGTAGAATCTTTTCTTTAGTTTGCCATGACGTCTCACAACCTCGCTGCACTTTTATTACTTCTCTCCTGTTGCTTCGGTAAGTATATGACCGTTTGATTGCAAGACATACATGTGGCTTTCAATCAGTAACTCCTTGCACTTCGTTAATAACTTAGGCAATAGGCTGTCATATATATAATAGCCGTTTCTTCTTACCAGCTACTTATGCACTCCAACAGAAGCAGATGATTACCAAATTAATCATCCACTCACGTTATCAATGTAAATAACTTGCATTCTCAATGCTTATTTCGAAGTACTGTTGCGCCGAAGTGGTAATGTTTTGTTACATAACTCATTTATAATAATATTTTGTTTACATAACTAACGGAGCAAAATATATTTGTTTGAACTGTGCAAACAGGATACAAAACATTACACATATACGCTGTGAGAACTTGAATGTTGAAAGTATGTGAAAATTTGTTACACTCATGATATATTATTTTATCTTCTACTCTGATTCCAACCGGTGTAGTTGCACAATTATTTATGCAGGTTTCATTCTAGCATTAATGTTGCAGAGTTGATAAACTTAAAGGCCTATTAATGTTGCGGGTGATCAACAGGAAATCCACTACTGGTTTTGTGATTCTTCTAGACGATGCTCCTATATTTTGGTGGGTTAAGAAACAATCAGCTGTGTCAAGGGCTTCAACTGAGGCTGTATACTGCTACAAAATTTTAATTTAGACCAATATCTTTTTTCAATGAAAGGACACCGCAAATATCATATTTATATACAAAAAATGGATAGATATATAGAGAATTCCACGTTTGGAGTTTGAGAGATCATATTGTTGCTAACACAGTGTCCTTGAGATGTTTAAAAAAGTGGGTACAAATCGTGTTCATATCATCAACTCGGGTTATAATTGCACTAATCAACATGCGAGATGGATGACAGTAGAAGATCATGACTGTGATATGCATAATATTACCTACGGTAAGTGACTGGAAAACATGCTCATAATATGATGAGTTGGATATTTTAAGTCTCGTCATTTACATATATGTTGATACACCGGGATTATGGAGGGGTTAAATTGATTAATGTCAGTTTTTTTTTTCCAGGGTTCTAATTTCAGCCATGTCTCTTGTTCTCTTAATTACATCCTTTCACTCAGTTAGCACCTCACTGCACTTTTGCTACTTCAATATTATTAAGGGTGGTAATCTGCAAATCGGGTATTTGCTCCTTTTCCATAAAAATACTCATATATAAACCCCCATTAATCACCAATTCACCATCACTTAATCCTCCTGTGTCCTGAGTACTCGGCACAAATACAACAGTTTTGATGAGTTTAGTTGCGTGTTTATCCAGCTAGGCATGGTGTGGTCATGCATGTTGAATTGTTGATAAATGCATGCATTATGTATTTCTATAGTCCTAAATTTTAAGCCGAGTCCCCTTTCAGAAAAAAAAATATATATATATATTTATATATATATTTATTTATTTATTTATTTTAAGCTGAGTTTTAATTTGTACTGTGCCAGAAATAAGGTACCCATACCTAAACTTATTCTACCCTAATTGTTAGTCATAGCTAGAACTCATGCTATGTCCTGTTTTTTATAAGCTTTTCACAAGAGTAGGGTGATGAAGGCGCTCCTAGAACTCATGTCTATTAGTCTTGCTTTGAAGAAATGGAAGCTTGTTGTTACATAGTAATCATATAGTGAACACCCATGAGAGTACTCCATTGAAACTAGTCTCGTACAACTAAATTTTTTTAAACATAAAATTCAATTATGTCAACTTTAACATAACCCAAAAGTATTAATTCATTTTCATTTTCTCCTAAATGACCCAAAAAATGATGAAGACCTAAAATAATACCAAATAATATCATCGCATTATGTTTATGAAGAGGAGGAAAAATCCAAGTTTTGGAGGAAAAATCAGTGGATTCATAGAGAATAGTACAAAAAAAATATCTGATTATTATATTTCTTTAACATAAAATTCGAATATTTCACCTTCAACATAACTCATAAACATTAATTCATACCTATAAAATTATGAAGAACAGCAATCAACCCACAAACTCATGTTTTTTTATTATGTTTTTATACATATATTCTAAAAGTCAATTTTATCCTTACATTTAACAGAAAAATTAACAGAAGTACTAAAGTGTCAAACAAAGTCTAAGTTCAGGTACCAAACTGTCCTCTTTAATACATCGGGTATCAAACTGTTCAGGTAGCAATACCTCAAATACGGTAGGAGGAATTTACCCAAAAAAAATTATTAAAAACTGTCATTTAAATGAGCATGCCTCTAATTCAAATTACTAAAATATTTTTGCTTAAACAATCTTAATAAGGAAATAGCTTCCATTAACATAACCACCACTCCAAGATGACCGTACCGCACAGCCACATGCAGAGCCGTATCCATTTCTAAATTCGTCATCCGAAGTAGCGACTTTCGATGACAGCTTTCCTCATCAGCTCCTCTTATGTGCAGCACTTTCGCCTGATCGATAAGGAACTCGACTATTTCATCACAGCCTACTCTAGCGGCCACGTGCAGAGGAGTGTCGCCCTTTTTGTTGGCCGCCCAAAACAGAGCAGGAGAATAATGACTCGGGATTTGTCTGAAAAACTCAATCTGTTTGAATTCGGCGGCGATGTGAAGGATGTTGTTGTCTTTAGGCGTTTTCTGAAGGAGAAGATCGTGGTTTAGTAAT
The DNA here is from genome assembly GCA_002564525.1 of Rosa multiflora. Taxonomy (NCBI): domain Eukaryota; kingdom Viridiplantae; phylum Streptophyta; class Magnoliopsida; order Rosales; family Rosaceae; genus Rosa; species Rosa multiflora. The sequence continues at coordinate 68,447 of BDJD01013511.1, read as the reverse complement.
ACGTCGCCGTCTCTGATTCTTCTCATGAAGCTGACATCTCCGAGCGTCGCCGCCTCATACAGGTAAGGATCCATGGTGGTTATCGATGCCTCCTCCTAGTCCTATCTTGTGATTCCTATCTCACCAACCCCTCGAGGCTAGACCTAAATTATTACTAATCGAATGAATCAAGGGGGTTAGAGCTTACGAGATTGGGGAAGAAGAAGAAGAAGAAGAACCAAATGACATGAGGGAGAAGAATGACGACTTGATCTAGTTGAAAATCGAGATGTGACATTGGAGACTGGTCAACTACCAAGAGGAGAGGTGTTTGACTTGACTTCACGGAGGAGAAGAGAGGAAATGGTCGGTCAATACTGGCAGCGATGCTGATTGATTCATTGATACGTGGATCTACATTTCTCCCACCCACAAAACCAACCAATGCACTGGAGACGGGCCGCACGTATGCGGAACACTGTCCACGGTAAATTACCCTTTTTTTTTTGTTTCTTTAAGTTGATACAATTCATCTCGGCTACCCTAAGAAGCAATCCAGATACATATAACAAATTAATACATCAAAGAGCTATTGTGGCAAGAGAAATTTTGATGTGGAAGGGTGGTTTGCTCCTGTTCCGGGGTTCTCTTGTGGACTGGCTGTTGACTGGCGTTTGCCGGTCGTTGGAGTTAGCGAGATTAGAGGTTGAAAAAACCGGTGCTTTTAACTTAAACGGACTTTATTTCTTGAGAGTTTCTATTGAGATCTCCAAATTTGCTCATTTGACCTCTCATACTCTCTACACCTCCTTTATGCTTTTAAATACAAAAATTTGCTCACTAAACCTCCTTTTGAATTCCTCAAATAACCTTAGTTATATTATTCATATACAAAAAAAAAATACTCACTTTTTTTTTTTGGGTTCTTTTTTGCCTGCAAACGTAAAAAATGCCCAAAATAAATTTCTAAAACTTTAAATCATGAATCGAACGGTCATAACACATAAATTGATCAAGCAGTCATAAATCAAAGGGTTAAAAAATGATCCTATGTTTCTATCCCTTACAAAGCTTACAGAAATTGATATAAATAAAAAAAAACCGGAACACAAAAAAAAAAACAAAACAAAACAAATAAAGAAACACGTAGCTCACGAAGGCAGAAGAAAAAAAAAACCACCGTTTCCTACCCAAAACTCATCCTCCAACTAATCCTTGAATGAAGTCTATACTAGAAACTCAATAAAAGTTCAAAACAATTTCTTAGTCTTTTTTTTTTTTGAGTAGAAGGAGGTTAGCCATTTGTATTCAATATGGAAAAAGCAATATTACATAGTGACCCGCCCCAGTGGGGTCGTCAAAAAGAGACACTGCTAAACGCAATACCACCCCACCTATTGAGTGAAGCTCAGGGGGGAGTAAACTAATAAGAAGCTAACAAGTAAATGTATCCGCAGAATCCATCAGTAGACTCGCTGACAACCTCAGACCAATAAGACCTACAGTTCCTCGCAGGTATTGATCCCAAGAAAAATAATAACCTAAGTACCAAAACAGAAGCCGCCTTGGAACCCAAAATTTTATATAAAATCCGCCAGGATCCCAAATCCGGATCCAAGCCTTAGAGAGCCCAATTATCACTGCCCTAGTCCACCCAAACAGGCCCAAGCCCAAATCTGAAAAACAGATCCAAACCCAAGCCAAAAAA
>BDJD01013511.1:55902-65973 GCA_002564525.1 Rosa multiflora | reverse complement strand
TTCATTTGTTTTATTTTTTTTAAAGGCAAAATTTCATTTGTTTAAATTTAGGGAGATTAGTTCCCATTATGGCCGCCGAAAATTCTATTGGGGGCAATAGAGGTTTATTGCCCCTCTATTGGAGCAATAGAGGTTTATTGGGGGCCAATATCCCTTTCGGGCAACCTATGAGATCTCTGACGACCTATTTGGGGACCACCGGCGAGGTTTTTAGAGAAGACCGGTGGGTGGCGGCCGGTGACCAGGGGCTGGACTCCAGCAGCCGGTGATCAGACTCCGGTGAAGTCTCCTATGGCTTATTTCTCTTTCATTCACTCTCTCTCTCTCTATGTAACTAAGGAGTGAACGTAAAATAGTCTAAAAAAAAAAACAACTTAATTGGGCAGGGAATACCTTATTAGAGTCTTTATGGGTAAGGGGGGATTGAAAAAACTTAATGAGTAAGTGGGAAAAAAATCCCTAGAATTAGGGTAAATGGACAAAAACCCTTTACAAAAAACGATTTCATTCATAATTAATACATTTTAATTTTTAATTTTTTGAAACTGAATAATTTATTACTTGGGGGAATTAACCCTCCATAGATAGTACATCATTAAGCCACTCGTCTATTACATATCCAAAAATGAAAGTCAGGAGTCACAAGCCCATGCTTAGCAACTACATGCGCTGCCTGATTACAATCACGTGGAGAGAACATACATTGAATAGAAGTAAAATAAGAGAAATAAGACTTTAAGAGCCCTATCCACATCCCAATTTTCATCGGAGGAGGATATATATGACACAACTTCCTTTTGTGTAATCTGATCATAATATCAAAATTCTCTTTTTTTTTTGTAATCTGATCATGATCATAAGATCAAAATTGTTTCCTTCTTTTGTGTAATCTGATCATGATCATAAGATCAAAATTGTTTCCTTCTTTTGTGTAATCTGATCATAATATCAAAATTGTGTAATCTGATCATAATATCAAAATTGTTTCCTTCTTTTTCCGTTAGTATTCTCTATTAAGGTTCATAACATTTATCTTCGATCTCTTTTATGGTGGTCAATTTCATATGCAATAATTTATTTTAATCAAATAAGTCTAATTGCAATAGACAAATATCAATAGCATAAATGGTACAATTATATGTTTCTTTCTTTTAAGGAAAAAAATTTATTTGTTGCTGAACACAATTTTTAAATTTGGATCCCCCAACTGGTTCCGCCCCTGATACAAGTCAATCAATAATATTGAAACTAATCACTATTATAATCTCCACTATAAAACAAGAAATAACCTCTATAATTATGTATGGAAAATGGAAAATCATCCCAACACAACAATCTGTCACACAAAATTAAACATTATTCTTATAATCAAATATCTAAATTTGTCTTTTTTGTCATCTATACGTATGCGCACTTGTCATCTCAACCGTTCAACTTTCGTCATCTCAGATCGACGGTGAAGTGAAGTAAAGAGCACCTAAATCTTTGCCAAAGCGCGAAGCACCGAATCCCACACTCCCCTCGTGCCCTCCTTTTAAAGGCATTGAAATCCACCCTGGATAGTACCTTCCTCGTATAAAAACAAAATCCCAACCGCCCCCCAATCATCGGCTCCTAAATATTCTGACCCTCATTTCCTCCCAAAAAAAGCATAAAACCCACGGCCCAGATCGCCGGCACCCAGTTCCCTCGAGATCTCTGCCAGAAAATCCAGCTCTGATTATTACCCTTAAAAAAAAAAACACTCTCCTTTTCCTTCTGTCTTGGCTTTAAATCCTTTAATGCACAACCCTGGATTCCTCTTCGGGTTTTAAATTAGGGATCCGAATTCATGGGGGCCCTGTCGAATCCGACGGTCAGCGATGCGTCTTCAACCCCGCGTCTCTTAATCATTAGCGTAAAGGCGGAGTCTTTCTGTTTCTGAGGCCTCGAAAATCTCTGGGGGGTTTCGATTCGATTAGGGATTCGACTTTTTTTTTTTTAAATTGAATTGGGAAAGATGAGCGTGACCAAGTCTCAGGTTTGGCAGCCGTGCAAGAAGAAGAGGTTGATTTTTTGTTCGGAAATAGAGAGAGGAGGTTTCTAGAGAGAGAAAGTGGGAAGATTGTGAGAGAGAGAAGGTGATGGCGACGAGGACGGGCAGTGCTTCGAGTCGGACTCGGGTCGGGAGGTACGATCTGGGTCGGACCCTAGGGGAGGGCAATTTCGCCAAGGTCAAGTTTGCGAGGAACATCGAGACCGGTGAGAATTTCGCTATTAAGATTCTGGACAAAGAGAAGGTCCTCAAGCACAAGATGATCGGCCAGGTCGATTTTAATTTCATTTCATTTTCTGGAAAAATATGTTCTTGATTGATAGATTTTTATTATTAATTGTTTGATTAATTTGAGTTTAATACAAAACGTGGGCGGAAGGAAAAAGTCATACTTTGGATGAATTGATTGACGTGTTGGGTTTGTCATTTTAAACTGGGAAATTTTACTGTTTGATCGTAACCTTTTTTGACTTTACGAAATTTTGGTGTCTGGGTTTGTTGTTTTGTACACTGGGTGGTTTTACTGTTTGATTATAACATTTTTTTACTTAAAGAAATTTGGCGCCGTAATAGCCTTTTGACTTTGAAGAATTTTATAATGGAAAGAGTCATCTACTGTTCATTTTCAAGTTGTAGTAATTACTTGGCCTCGAAGTTTCTAATGCTCTCATGCTTAAAGCATATTCTTGATAGAAATGGATCCGGGCAATTGTTGCAACCATTGTGTGAATGGTTGGCCCGATTAATGTTTGCAGCATATTCTGTTTGTTTGATGTTGGAGAAAAAGCCAACTAAACTTGACCACTTGATTTGTAATTGGATTGAATGCAACTACATTTGCTATTGCCGGCCAAAGAATGAAAGATGTATACTGAACTTGTTGCATAGTTCAGTTGATGCAAAGTTCAGTGAAAGAGAAACAAGCTAGTCAAATAGTATGAGTTGCCATATCATGCTGATTTATTTTTGATGTACTATGTGATTTGTAAAGCTGTGCTCTTTATGAAGAACAATATCTTTAATTAACTGAAGACATCGAGAGACTGTTTCTAATATTAATATTATTGGTCGTGTTGTCTTCTCCTTTGCAGATCAAACGAGAAATATCAACGATGAAGTTAATTAGACATCCCAATGTAATCCGTATGTATGAGGTTAGACATACCCTAATGATGCCTTTTCCATGGGGAGTTTTGGTTTTTTTTTTTTCTTTTTTTAATGACTTCCTGTTTATATTTTAGCGTTCTTTATTCTCATCTCTCCTTCCCCCTCCCCCACTCTCTCCTTTCTCCCCTGTTCTGTGTTGTTATTGGAAGTGATTTCTTTCTGTATTTTGCTGTAGGTGATGGCTAGCAAGACAAAAATATACATCGTTTTGGAGTTTGTGACTGGTGGAGAACTATTTGACAAAATTGTAAGATTCACTAGTTTAACTGTCATGCTGGACTTTTTATTTTTTTTTTCTGATGATAAATTAGAATCCCTGATCTTTTCTCATGCCAGGCAAGTAAAGGAAGATTGAAAGAAGATGAAGCAAGGAAGTATTTTCAGCAGCTTATAAATGCAGTGGATTACTGCCATAGCAGAGGTGTTTTCCATAGAGACCTGAAGGTGCGTATTCTTATTTTCCCACTTTATTCAAAACATGCATTCTTTCGTTTATGATTAGTTCGAACTTATAATCTGTAGGAAACTCCTGCTTTATGTGACACCTAAGGCCACCACACTTAAGTCCACACATGTCAACTGTTGTATTATTCTTACAAAAGATAAATCTTCATTTCCTTAGACAGAGTACAAAATTTAGCAATTTTGTGAAGATAATCAGTTAGATGTCATGTAATAGATAAAAGTCTGTCTAAAAAAAAAGAAAGGAAAAAAGTAACACACGTGTAACTGTATGATAACTAGAAATTCACGTGACCTAGGCGGTTCTCGTCTTCAAACCTTCAAATCGTAGGTTTCAACTTCAGCATTTTTGGTTAAAGTTCCACACTTCATTTACTATTGTTGCGGTTGTAACTTGCAGCCCGAGAATTTGCTGCTGGATGCTAATGGAGTGCTTAAAGTTTCAGATTTTGGGCTCAGTGCGCTGCCTCAGCAAGTTCGAGTGAGTATTATAACTTCATGCCTAACACAAAATGTGGACCCTATAAATCTGGTTGATTCTTGATAGCGAGGGATGCTTTTGGAAAAATAGTCCTTATCCTTTTTTCTTTTTTCCTTTTTCTTTTTCCTTTATTCTTTTCTCACACTTGTGGCCTAAAAATTATCTTGGTGAATAAGCAGGTACCATTGTACAATTATTTGTTAGAATATGCTTGACCGTTCATCTAATTCCTTTTCTTTAGGAAGATGGATTACTTCACACAACATGTGGGACACCAAATTATGTTGCCCCTGAGGTATATTAGCTTTTTGATCTAAACAGTTGTTTTTCTCTCTTATTTCTTCCGCTTAGTGCCTCTTCTTTTCTAGGTCATCAACAACAAAGGGTATGATGGAGCAAAGGCTGATCTATGGTCTTGTGGTGTGATTCTTTATGTCTTGATGGCTGGCTATCTGCCTTTTGAAGATTCCAATCTCATGTCATTATATAAAAAGGTGACTTTCTATTTTTTTTTTCCTCCAACCTATTTACTCTCTTCGAAATTTACTTTCTTTCGTTTTTCTTTTCATTCGTTTTGTAAATGTTTCGTATCCTTGTGTCAGAGATACTTTCTAGTTTAAGTGGTTATCAAAATGACAGGACTGTGTGTGTGTGTGTGTGTGTGTGATGGACTACTTCCATGTACTTATAGTCATGTTGACATGTGCTTGTTTGTAGTTGTCTTACAGCTCCATGTTCTATGTCCTTTTTGAATGATTTATTTACAAATATTGTTAAATGTTATAGCTCTCAGCAGGATTGGATTTTCAGAGTTGTCATAATATTCATCAACTTAAGAATACAGCATAACCATAATATGATCATTCTAAGCTCGATAGTTGTTTTACAGTATGAATAAATATAGCCTTTTTTGTGATGACCAGATATTCAAGGCTGAGTTCTCATGTCCTCCATGGTTCTCCTCAAGTGCAAAGAAGCTAATTAAGAGAATCTTGGACCCTAACCCCTTGACAGTATGTCCTGGTCCCTAAACTTTTTACTTATATATCCCTTTTGAAATCTTTTATGTGTTTTTTATTTATTTATACCTGCAATTTACTATACAAATTAATTGTCTGAAACAGCGAATTACAATTGCTGAGGTGATTGAGAATGAGTGGTTCAAGAAAGGGTATAAAGCACCTAATTTTGAACAAGTTGATGTTAGTCTCGATGATGTGGATGCGATATTCAATGATTCAGGGGTAAGAGTGTCGTATTAGGTATTATGGTTTATTTTGGTCCATAATGCCAGGGCTAGTTTCCAACTTGAATTTTCCTTTTCTGTACAGGATACCCAGAACCTTGTAGTTGAGAGGCGAGAGGAAAGACATGTGCCTGTTACCATGAATGCCTTTGAGCTTATCTCTACATCTCAGGGCCTGAATCTCAATAGTCTTTTTGAGAAACAGATGGTAGGATTAATTTTGAAATAACTAAGTTGTTATTTGTATATTACAATCTAGATTGCTATTCTCATAAATTGTAAGCCTGAACTACCTCTTATTCATAGATATAAGATTTTAAAATACAGCTGACATTTCCTTTACTAATCAGGAACTTGTTAAACGAGAAACAAGATTCACATCCAAACGTCCTGCTAATGAGATTATTTCTAAAATTGAGGAAGCTGCAGCACCATTGGGTTTTGGTGTGAAGAAAAATAATTTTAAGGTACAATACACCTCTCTCTGTCTCTCTCCCTCTCTCCCTCTAAACCCAAACCACCCCCCCAAACAAAAAAAAACCTCCCTCCCTCCTCTATGTAATGGGAAAAGAAAAAAGCATCATTTATGTAACCCAACATATCATGTTTTATCTCAGTTGAAGCTTCAAGGTGAAAAAACTGGACGTAAAGGTCATCTATCTGTTGCAACAGAGGTGCGTGTTCTGTTCAGGCATCCCAGTTTCAGTAGAATGTCTTTGAGTAATGGATTATAGATTTTTTTTTCCCCAGATTTTTGAGGTGGCCCCTTCACTCTACATGGTTGAAGTCCGCAAGTCAGGGGGAGATACTCTGGAATTTCACAATGTATGGTATCACAAATGCTGAAACACTCATGGCATCTGATAAACTATTCAAAAGTCATATAAGTGAGAGTGATTATTGTCTCTTTACAAGTATGGGACTCCGGGTAAGCTGGTTGCTAGCTGTTGTGGGACAGTGCTGGGGTTAGCGCCTTGTTTGATTACATGACAGGCTCACAACCTAGGAATCTTGGTCTCCTGGTTTGTGGGTTTGATTTTAAACCAGAGGAACATGCATATTGCCACAGAAATTGGACTGGTTAAATTGATAATTATTTTCATTTAAGATTCCAATACCACACTAAGCTATGTCAAACCTTGGGGTTCTGGAGAAGCTATTCTGGGGTTGTTGCTTCTAGCCTTGCATGCTTTTCTTTGTTCTGTAAGAAAGAACGTGTAGTAAATGAAAGCATGTTGAGTACCATGATATGTTGGGCATTCATGTTTACTAATCTCCTCCCACAGTAAAATTCCAACTATGACAACCTTGCACAAATGTAGCTTCATTCTTCTCTTGTGAATTTTTGTTATTTGCACATTTTCATTTTATTGGCTTTAATGTACAGTTCTACAAGAACCTTTCCACGGGGCTGAAGGATATTGTCTGGAAGTCGGGAGATGAGTCAAGGAGGGAAGCAGAACTTGGTTAGTATAATTGTGTACTACCCCACGTTTGGGATGTTTCAGGAGTCAATTGAAACTCATTTCTCTGTTATTGTTATTATTTTTAGATAGAAGTTTTACATTTCCTTATGTTGTGGTAGCAACTCAGCATAAGAATAAACTATATGGATGTCCCTGGGATGATTTTAACGTCATTCTCATCTTTTTGGAGATGCTCTTTATCTTACTTTATTTTGATTCAACATGTTCATATGATCTAAACCAGATGCCAATAACTGTTTGATGTTTTGATTAAACCTAGCGATAAAAGGAAGCAAACATGATATAGATTTGACTTAGAAAAATGATATAATTGTTCCTCATCAGACACTTAATCCCTTGCAGGTTCTGGTTCTGGTACTGGTGCTGGGGCTGGTGCTGGTGCAGGTGCAGGTGCAGGTGCAGGTGCGGTGCCATCTACATGATCGGCTTTCTCTGCAGAACATATATTTCTTTCCAAAAATGGTCATGAAATGTTGATGTTCATATGAACATATATAGCAGTATTTGTAACCACAAATGGGTTGGGGGTGGGGGGTGTTTCCGTTGAGTGACCTTATCAATGTCATTCAGAACACGATTTTATGTTACTTGGTGTGCTTGGTGCTTTTGGGGTTGGGGATTTGATGTATTATATATACTTCCTTTGAGAGATGAGATAAGGAAAACACTCAAAATGTCTGCAAAATACATACACATTCCACAGTGAACATAATCAATTATTCAGTTAAGCTGTCTATTTCTGTTGATAAGGTGAGATCTGTGCAGCATACTGATGTTGGCCAGATCCATTCCTGTCGATTGGCTTCTTTCATATACATCTTGAATGAAAAGATTATACTTCTACACATCATATACTTTCGAAGGTTTTGACGAGAAGGTCGAATAAAAGCATTTTGTTAACAGTACATCATTTAGAGTCATTAACTTCAATTTTTTCAAATTTTTGAGAAACTTATGCTGACTTCACCCAAAGGTATGGATCGTATTACCTAAAATAATGAATAAATTCGCCTAAAAAGCTTGCTTTCTTTTGGAACGCGTTTGCGCCGTCCGCAACTTTTCATTGCAACTTTTTAAAGAATGATATATGAGATATGGCCACTTGACACGTATTGCATATGCGCCGTTTGGTCTTTTGTTTTCTTTAAGAGATATGTGCGAAACATGTGAGGGTATTTTGATCATTTTTCTTTTTTATTTTATTTTTTGGTTTTTGTTTATCTAACCTAAATGTTGTTAATCTTTTACGTGGAAGAAGAAAATACCTTCTCACCGTTTGCGTCAAAATACCTTCTCATATCCAACAACATTGCAATTCTCTCAAGATCCTCATGCTTGACATAATCAAAGTTCAACCAAAGTGAGTATTTGAGACAACCCACTACACAGAAAATTCAAACCGCAAAGATATTGCGCGCACTGTAAATTTGAAATGGATATTACGAAAATGTCGTGTTAGTGGTGACATGATCACGTTGACTACTATTTCTATTCATCTAATTTGTAATTTTGTTTCTTAGGTCAATTGTGGATGTCATGCAAACAAATGTAGGATTGAACAAGCATCTCAAAGTGATTTTGGAGTTACAAACGGTTCAACTAGAGTGCAAAATACTGTTGTTGCCAGTAACATGAATTGGAAACCATAGGTTGGGAGATTAACTTGATTTTGTTTACTAGTTTGGTGGTCAAATTGTTATGGCGTTAATGACCAGTGTTTTAAGTTTTTGTTTAGACTAACTCAACTTGATTTATCAGATGCATTGGAGTTTTTTTTTTGTTTTTTTGTTTTTTGTTTTGAGTTACAATGTATTGGATATTTTGAATGGAATGAAATGGAATTTAATAATGATTCAAAAGGTTGGATGTAATACATATATATATGATGAGGTTAACGTGGGTAGACTTGTTTTATTAATATCTAGGTTTCTTTTTTAGCATTTATGTATGCTTTTTCAATAATCATTCGACATAAAACGACTGTATGAGCTTATCAAATTGAATCATTCATGTATGAATCATTTTTTCCCATAGCAAATAAAGATTCATGGATGGTGGATTTTTTTTTTTTTAAATATTTTTTTATTAGAAAGGAAAGTGGAATTTTGATCCCAAAAAGAAAAACAGAAAAGAAAAAAATACAAAATATAAATAAAAATGACCAAAATATCCTCATGTGTTTCGTGCATGATGACATTTAACGGTGAAACTTGACGGAAGTAAACAGAAATGTGAAAATTGGTAAACTTTGGAACAGTTAATGTGTTATTGAGTAAAATTAATAAGTTAATGTGTAAATTGACAATAGTAGAAAATGTCATGGGGTATTTCGGCCATTAAGCCTAAATTTTTTTATTTTTGTTTGTAGTAAAACCATAGGCATAAGTCATAACAAGTAGTACAAAAATTTAATCACTCTTCTATAGAATTGACTTAATTAATAAAGATACCATCCTGATTATGAAAACTAGCCTCTCAACACACACTAACCTTTTGTTTTTAGGGTTTTTAAAAAGACATTACAAAACAGTTAAGTGTTCAATGGTTTTTTAAAAAAAAGACATTACGAAACAGTTAAGACATTAAAAAAAGACTCAAGGTTTTTATTTTTTATTTTTTTTAACAAAACACTGAAACAGTCAAGTGTTGGCTACCCTCGTCCTCAAGTACTTTTTGTTTGTTGTTTTTACTATTTTATCCTTGAAACGTAAAATTTTCCCCTAAGTAATTTAATAAAGGAAGAACAATTATAGAATTTATTGAAAATTTAACCAGAAATCTCATTGGTTGCAAGTCTAGAATCTATTCTCCCAGAATTCTACTTTGTTCGGCAGGCAAAGTTTGACCCCAACGGGGTGCCGTGGGTCCAAGCCTTGACAAAAGCAGAAGTCCGACCCGAACCCAAAAACCCGACCCGACCCGAACCGGATTCGGGGCGAGTGAGAGTAGCAGTTACGCGCCACGCAATTGATAGTGTTGGCTATAAGAAGGAGGTGGCATTGCGCCCACTCCCCCATTTTCTCTCTCTCTCTCTCTTTTTCTCTGCTTTCGAAGACCAAAAAAATTTTGGTGCGGAAAAATTTAAGGAACCCAAATGAGAGAAGAGGTCATCAGCTCCGGAGGGACCATTGATCCTACTCCTGCTGCCAGGTACCCTATCTCTTCCCCCCTCCCCTCCATTCCCCCCCCCACC